>JAQFVV010001523.1:0-63937 GCA_028023455.1 Epiperipatus broadwayi
GATGGTTCACTTCTATGAACCTGCTGTGTTCTTGCATCTGGGAAATTACCTAATGTTCTAGTGAAGATAATTCTCAAACACATATACACGTGACGCTTTATTTATTTTATACATAAATTGGATTGAATCCAAGTAGTAGGCACCAGGAGATCTTTTATAAGAGTCTGCCACGTATGTGAATAAGCTCACTCAACGATATCACAAAACATGCCCGTGCATCACTCCAGTCGGAAGCAAGAAACGAACACAGCCACTATCACCTTTCAAATTACATCGTATATGTGATCTTTCAATCACGATCAATCAGACTTATCATATGAGGTCCCACCCTATATCCCACAGAATAAATTAATCAAAACTTAATATTAATCTAAGAAAGCATAATGAACATAAACATAAATATAATCAAATCCCAACACCCAAAATATCAAGTGCATTCATTCATAACAAACAAATTAGATCGCTCCAGCACTCATTCCCTATTATATAAATTTATGTTGAAATTCCAAGCAATTAATAACAAAAAATACTAGTTAAATAAATGTTTTATTTTAATCTGTTTACTAACAATTCATGCAGGTATATGACCGGCAAGCCGAGATAATTTAAATATAGATTTAAAGGTGACTTCGCACATATTTTAAAGAATGTTAATCTGTAGACAAACTTATTTGATTAGGTTCTCTAATCGTTCATTAATGGTCATGAGTAACTTTATCATTTTAGCTTAATGTTCTTTTCTTGTTTTTCAAGTTATTTTACTTTGGTGCATAAGTGAATACAACAATTTAAAGATAGCTACCTGTGGAATGTAGAAAGACTGTAAGAGGGTTCCTGAGCGATGATTTCTTCTTTAACGAAGCATTCTGGCAATTTGCAAGGTCTCAAAAGCATGTGTGGTCCTTATGTGAAGTTTCTCCGGTGTTACAAGCATCCTAGAGGCAATCATCTGAGCTGGACGTGGAGGTCCGGCGGTCAAGCCATGAATTTTATGTTCAGCAACGCATCTCCGTTATATTTCTACATGAAAGTTAGATTTTATTTCTTCTAATTCTAATTTTTTTAATCATTAAAAGCGTTGTCTGGCCTTTTTGATCTCTTCCTTCCCGCCCTCACACCTTGAATTTTTTTCACCCAATCACTCCCATGCACCTGTGAGTCCCTTCATCTTATAAGTCCATCGAGTATTAACTCAATTCAGTGATTTCTGGGATCGTTTGCACCACTTTGGAATTTAAATCAATTTGACCATTTTTTCAGGTATTGTTTCGCTGGAGACAGAAGTCTGAGTTGTACAATAGCAGTGTACACTTTTTCTCACCTCTGTTTCTAAATTCGGCTTATTTTATTTAGACGTACCAGCACATATCCTGCCTATTGTTTCAATTTCTCTAATTTTACATTTACTAATTACCCCCATTTAAAATAATTTTAGATCGCTTGAAATTTCAGAACATATTGCAAATTAATTAATTCATTTTTCCCTTTTGTTCAAAATGACTCAAATGATTTAATAAAACGTCAAACTTGCGTTCAATCATTCATCTTTCTTTATTTAATTAAAAAAATGCAAGAAAAACTTACAACTAATGATTACAGATTTATTCTTTAAAAAAAAACAAAATAATAAAAAAAACTCTTTTACTTTTTTATTTCAATAAATTTGACAGGTACTCTTATATAGCTGCGATCATGCTTTAGAAATGGCTGTTTCTCGTTTATTATTAAAGCAAGACCGCTTTTTTAAAAGTTTTGTTCCTGTCATTCATTTCGTCAATTGAATATATGTTTAATATAACCTCATATGCCTGGGTTCAAATCCCATGTAACGCTATTCCGTTGCATATCTCCCCACCCAGTGTAGAGTAAAATCTGAGGTTGCGGGTTTTAGCTCTGAGAAGGAGCCAAGTTATTCAGCCCTCTACAGTACCCTTGCATTGAAAGTCCCCTTAATCACTTTTCTCTGTGCAGTGTTCAATGAATCGACCCAACATCCTCTTTTCTTTTGTGTGATATGGGTCCCATTATGGCGGCTTTCCCGGCTGTTTGTCTGTGGCTCCGCCTTCCCTTAAAATTTGGATCAGGTGCTCTGCGGTCAGACTTCTTTTTACAACGACTATTAACAGAGAAAAAAACTATCTGGTAATCTAGGGTCTGCCACGATTGACGACAATGGCCAATGGGTTTCATGCATCCCTGACAGGAGGTATGGGGATGGACCTTTCCAAAGTCCCCTATACAGAATACGATCGATCTCTATCTAAGATTTTGGAAAGTCTGATCCGCCCAGCAATAACGAAGTTTTGGGAAGTGAGCTGGCAAGAACTCTAATGAAATGTGTTGCGTGATTTTTCGCACTTAAGTTGGGCCAGCGTCATGTGCCAGCCTTCTCCTGGTCTTGCAGGGTACTCCCAGGTCGATCCACCAACACATTGGCTCTGCACGCTACAGGCTGCTTTGCGAGTGGTTGACCTGTTTGTTTTATATGTTACACCCAAGGCTTGGTGTTAGTCATCCCCCCTTTCCCTTTTTCTTTTTTTTCCTTTTTTTTTTTTTATTAATTCCATTTCCAATATCATATGTCGATTCATGTCACAGGTCATTCCCGGTTTGTGGCATTTATTTCCCATGTGAGTTCCTTTAAACATTTGTCTTTGTGATATCCACGGTCATCAATTCATTTTCCCTCCGTCCTATGGGTTAGTATCGGTCCGGTGGTACTCATTTTCTGGGTTGTTCATTACTAGACCTCTCTATCTGCCCTCCTATCCCCCTCTTCTTGTTCAAATTTTGCTATCATTTCCCCCATCTCATGGATCCCTTTGCAATCCCTTCCCAGCATCATGTGTCTGAGGGTTGTTGGCATATTGTGCCTTATTATTGAGATGATCTGCATCTCCATCATATGGTACGCAGGCAATTGTTGAAGGCTTGCCACCTGCCTATAATAAAACTGAGTGGCCATCTCACTGGGCCTTCCCCCATATTTCTCCCTGGTGATTCTAAAATAAGTCCCTTCTTGATGTGCTGTGTTCCAGAAACACCGCAAAACTTCTTCCTTATATTCCTCATATGACAGGGGTTTAAATTCCAGCGTCCTCCACCAGTCTCTTGCTGGGCCCTGTAGGTATCCGCTTGCAATATTTATTCGGTCAGGTTCTCTCACCATTGGTTCTCCAAACAGATTCCTGACACTTTCGAGGTGGTCCATTGGGTTTTCGTTTTCTCCTGCCCTAAATATTTCTATCTTCATCTGTCTCTCCGCCCATACATGACTTGTGTCCCGTTGTGACATCTGCCTTTCCCATCTCTTCTTCATCTCTTCCATCCTTCTACCCACATTCCCATGTCCCTGGTCTGCTTCAATCCTTTGGATTCTCTGTCCCCACTCTCCCAGTGCCTCTCAGACTTCGTCCTGGTGTTGTCTAATTTCATGACATGCCTCCTCCGTCTGCCTGGTAGCTTCCTTCACCGCATCTTGACGCCTATTTCCCTTTTCTACATCATCTGTTAGTATCTCTACTCTTTTCTTTAGATCATTCAGGTCTGTTTTCATTTTGTCCATCTCCATCCTATTCTGGCCTATTTTTTCCTCAACATTGGCTAAGCTACTATCTTCCCCTTTGTTCTCTTCTGACTTAATTTCCTTTTCCCCTGAGTAATTGCCTTATCTCCTCTTTAAACTCTTCCCTATCTCTTCTACACTCTTCTCTATCTTCCCTCATTTCGGCCATCATTTGCATCATCATCTTTATTAATGTTTTAATATCCCCTTCATTCTCCGTATCCTGTTTTTTAAATTGTATTGGACTCTCCCCCATCTGTTCCCACATGCTTTCATCTGGGTTTTCTTCCATTGTTTAATATCTGATTTATAATTTATAGTAATCCATGGCTCGTTACCTACTACTCCGCGGGTCCCACTGACTGTCTTATCCTATCCTCAGATGCTCCTTGCCCTTCAGAATTCCCACAGCTCCTGTCATTCCTCCAATTTGGTTTCTATCGCTCATACTATCCCAGGTCCCTCTGTTCCCTCCATTTCTATTCAGCAGCTATCGATTATATGTGCAGCTATATCTATTATATGATTATATGGGTCTTTATATATATATGCTATGTTGACTTCTTTCTTTAGCCCCCTTTTCTTTTTAAGTAAAACACAAAACTCCTAACAAGATCCCAGTTACAGTACTTCCTTTGTGCAAGAATATAAATACGTCTTTTAATTGTGTATATTTTTTTTTATTTGCGCTTAAATTATTTGCATTTAATTTTAACATAGAAATTAATTTATTAATTTGCTTCCTTTTAATATACGATCTTTCTTCCACGGAATCCCGCTATTCCACAGCCTTCTACAACTATTAAGTATATTCAGACGCTTGATTATTTTAGTGCTAATAAGAGAACTAAATCCCTTTCCCACTCCCTTAAGCAACGTTTAATGAATTTATTTTATGGTGATTCCAAAAATTTCCCCCTGCTTTAATAGATAATTTATTGTTATTTTGAGCGCCCTCTCTCTTTTAAATTTGCTTTCATTGTTAGAAATGTCAGCTGTATCCATGTCGGTCCCACCACTTGAAACAATAGTTGTGGGCCACGTTGATGTGCCAAATGTAACCGCCCCAGTGCCGGCTTCCATACCGAAAGCCCAGTAATATCACGTCCTTTATATCTGGACGCTTTTGCCATATTCCTATGGTGACATTCTCGTGTTTTGGTTGATGGTTCACTTCTATGAACCTGCTGTGTTCTTGCATCTGGGGAATTACCTAATGTTCTGTGAAGATAATTTCAAACACATATACACGTACGCTTTTATTTATTTTATACATAAATTCAGATTGAATCCAAGTAGTAGGCACCAGGAGAACTTTTATAAGAGTCCGCCACATATGTGCATAAGCTCACTCAACTATATCACAAAACATGCCCGTGCATCACTCCAGTCGGAAGCAAGAAACGAACACAGCCACTATCACCTTTCAAATTACATCGTATATGTGATCTTTCAATCACGATCAATCAGACTTATCATATGAGGGCCCGCCCTATATCCCACAGAATAAATTAATCAAAACTTAATATTAATCTAAGAAAGCATAATGAACATAAACATAAATATAATCAAATCCCAACACCCAAAATATCAAGTGCATTCATTCATAACAAACAA
Source organism: Epiperipatus broadwayi (assembly GCA_028023455.1). Taxonomy (NCBI): domain Eukaryota; kingdom Metazoa; phylum Onychophora; class Udeonychophora; order Euonychophora; family Peripatidae; genus Epiperipatus; species Epiperipatus broadwayi. The sequence goes on from JAQFVV010001523.1 coordinate 5,183, forward strand.
ATTAGATCGCTCCAGCACTCATCCCCTATTATATAAATTTATGTTGAAATTCCAAGCAATTAATAACAAAAAATACTAGTTAAATAAATGTTTTATTTTAATCTGTTTACTAACAATTCATGCAGGTATATGACTGGCAAGCCGAGATAATTTAAATATAGATTTAAAGGTGACTTTGCACATATTTTAAAGAATGTTAATCTGTAGACAAACTTATTTGATTAGGTTCTCTAATCGTTCGTTAATGGTCATGAGTAACTTTATCATTTTAGCTTAATGTTCTTAATAGTTCTTGTTTTTAAAGTTATTTTACTTTGGTGCATAAGTGAATATGACAATTTAAAGATAGCTACCTGTGGAATGTAGAAAGACTGTAAGAGGGATCCTGAGCAAAGATTTCTTCTTTAACGAAGCATTCTGGCAATTTGCAAGGTCTCAAAAGCGTGTGTGGTCCTTATGTGAAGTTTCTCCGGTGTTACGAGCATCCTAGGGGCAATCAGCTGAGCTGGACGCGGAGGTCCGGTGGTCAAGCCATGAATTTTATGTTCAGCAACGCATCTCCGTTATATTTCTACACGAAAGTTAGATTTTATTTCTTCTAATTCTAATTTTTTTAATCATTAAAAGCGTTGTCCGGCCTTTTTGATCTCTTCCTTCCCGCCCTCACACCTTGAATTTTTTTCACCCAATCACTCCCATGCACCTGTGAGTCCCTTCATCTTATAAGTCCATCGAGTATTAACTCAATTCAGTGATTTCTGGGATCGTTTGCACCACTTTGAAATTTAATTCAATTTGACCATTTTTTCAGGTATTGTTTCACTGGAGACAGAAGTCTGAGTTGTACAATAGCAGTGTACACTTTTTCTCACCTCTGTTTCTAAATTCGGCTTATTTTATCTAGGCGTACCAGCACATATCCTGCCTATTGTTTCAATTTCTCTAATTTTACATTTACTAATTACCCCCATTTAAAATAATTTTAGATCGCTTGGAATTTCAGAACATATTGCAAATTAATTAATTCATTTTCCCCTTTTGTTCAAAATGACTCAAATGATTTAATAAAATGTCAAACTTGCGTTCAATCATTCATCTTTCTTTATTTAATTAAAAAAATGCAAAAAAAAAACTTACAACTAATGATTACAGATTTATTCTTTAAAAAAAAAAACAAAATAATAAAAAAAAACTCTTTTACTTTTTTATTTCAATAAATTTGACAGGTACTCTTATATAGCTGCGATCATGCTTTAGAAACGACTGTTTCTCGTTTATTATTAAAGCAAGACCGCTTTTTTAAAAGTTTTGTTCCTGTCATTCATTTCGTCAATTGAATATATGTTTAATATAACCTCATATGCCTGGGTTCAAATCCCATGTAACGCTATTCCGTTACAATAATAATATTTTCTCCTGGTTATGAAAGATACATCTGTTGTCCTAACATCACCATAGGTCCAAACCCTTATGCAATTATTTCATTTTAAAGCATTGTTTCTTTATTACATTATTGATCCGGTACTTATCTATTGTTACTTATTGTATATAAATTATTGTTGATATTATATTGAGTTATTAGTACTGAATATTGTTTACTCACTAAACTGAGAATACTGATTATAAGTAATACACGTATAGATCAATAGACTTTAACTAATATATAACTTAACCCTTAATATCTCACATGTGTATAAATCTGTTGGTATTTAAATTGTTATTTTAGATTTCAATAATAGTTAGTAAATGTAAATATATCAAATTTATTAAGTGCAAGCACTTGACATAGTAATAATGTGAAAGGCTAAAACCTTCCGCAGAGGTGCTTTAAAAATGCTTATGTGACAGCCAATCAGATGTAACAATGACTGCACATGGAACTTTTAATTCTAAAACACAAGCCAGAACTATCAGGAAAAGATGGAACCCAACTTCTTCTATGCTTAAATTTATATATAAATTAGCATTTCTTACTAACTGATTTATTATAAAAATGCATTGGTATAACTTAGAGATTTATGATTTTAAGCATATAAAATTTGTTTTACTTTGCATATATTAATTTTCCTTATTATTGAATTTGATTTTAGTTAAATAGACTTTAGCTCATGGGCAATTCAGACTACTCATCCCATTTATAGCAGTACAATATAGATTCTATAATAGATAATTGGATGCACTTTATATTATATTACTTGCACTATGCACTTTTTAAATTTATTAACCATTGCAAAATATTTATAAGCATTTAAAATGAGGAAGTATAAAGACATAACTACTATAATGCACAAGGTTAAGTAAATGACAAACATTATACAATACAAAACAAATGAAGACATTGAGAAAGAATAAGATGCATACATCTTGTGAAATCACACAATTAGTAAAAATGTCATGCTTTAACTGTGTTTTTTTTTGGGGGGGGCAATAAAAATTTAAAAGCATATGTATTGTACTGCTACTGAACAGTGGTACATGTCTGTAATTTTTATTAAAAAAAAAATACTGCATCATAGGTTTCTCTTAGAATTAAAACTTCTTAGTAGGAGAGGGGAGAAATGTATATGATAGAACTAAAAAAAGTTAAATTTTTTCTCTCTTTTTTTTTTAAAGAAAAAAGCTTTTATAAAGTAAAAACTAAATATTTGCTAATAAATCTGAGACTTGGATACTTAACGAAAGAAAGTTGCAGTGACTTTAGCCCACTCAATGAAATATGGAAAGATGTATGTTGGAAGTAAGAATAATAGATCAAAAGTGAAATACTTGGATGAGAAAACAAACAGATATCATTGACATCATTGGGCTGAGCTGAATCAATTGACAGAAAAATAGATGGACAGTTGAAGTCTTAAACATGTATTCCAATTGAGTGCAAAAGACCCAGAAAGAAACCACATATGAGATGAATGAATGAAATAAAAAAGTGATGTGAAGAAGATAGGTATTGGATTGGAAAAAGTGGATTAAATTTGGAAATATCTTCATATTGCAGTAAATCAACAATAGTGAAAAGGTGATAATGATGATGATGATATAATTAATCATATTTATATAAAGAATATTTTCTGAATAAACGTTTTATTTAACAAAATAACTTTTTTTTTTTCAAATGGCATTATATCTTATTTAATATATATCTACAATCATGTCTTTTTTAAAAAAAAAAAAACAAAAAAAAAACATCTATGTTCAATTTATTTACTTTGAAATGTTTAAAGTAACTTAAAATCCTCATCTGCTTATCTTTATTTTATGTGTCAAACTCATGTCAACTTTCTTTCAGTTGTTATCTTCTTATAATAATCTTGTTATTTAGAAAAAGAAAAAATCTAAAACTTCCTTTTTAAAACTTTTATCTACACAAAAAATTTAAATGTTTAATTTTAAGATTTTATGTTTAAAGTTAAATTATGATAACTGCAATATGTAAGAATAAATATTTTAAATCAACATTACCCAACTTTTTTAGTTTCGAAAATAAGTAATAATCTTCATTTACTTGTTACATAAGCCTTAGGTTCAAATCAATGGAAGTTTTTTTTTTTAGATTTCAAGCAAAGTTTTTTTTCAGTAGATTTTCCATCCACTCTCTCAAATATCTGTTTAATTATTGACTGATGAAGAAATATCTAGCTATTTTTAATAAAAGATTAACACAAAATAACACTGATAGATATCTGATCTGTATTTTTGAATTGTTTTGTCATAGTTTTTACTCTATCTTTTAGGAATGATCTAAAAATACTTATTCTGGTGAAGAATGATAAAAATTAATTTAAAGTTAGAAGTAATTATAAATTTTATATCCTTACATATAAAATCTCAATTTTGTCTGAATATATGTTAGTCTATAATATTTTACTGGAGTACTCTCTGAATTTTTTTTTATTCAGAGGGCACTCCAGTAAATAATCTTATTACTTAAATATGATGTAGCTAGAATTGTATGGAAAGGGAGTTATAGTAGCAGGGTTAACATATGGTAATGATGCATTATGTGTTAGTAAAAGGATATTAGATTACTTAGAGAAAGTACAAAGGGAAGTAGGAAGACATGCATTAGATGCAGAGGTATGGACAGCAAAGGAGGCAATTCAAGAAGAAATAGGATGGTCAAGTTTTTTATATGAGAGATGCAAAAAGTAAAATGAAAATGTTTGGTAGGTTGCAGTTTATGGTTGATAAAAGAATAGTCAAAATAGTATTTAATTGGGTTATGAGTAAAGGGCAGGCAACAAGATTGGTGAAAAAAGTAATGCAGTATGCAAAGGATTTGGATAAAGAATTTATATCCGTATACTTGTATAAAAGGTGGGATGATTGTGTTAGGAGGATTGTTGAGTGTTATAGTGGTAAGGAATGAGATAAAAGAATAGATGCATTAATAAAGAATAGGGAGTTGGAGAGATGGAGAACTAGTATGGAGAGTAAAAAGAGTTTAAATATATATAGAAGTAAACGGAACATTGGGTGTGAGTTAATTAATGATAATAGTAAGGAAAGTAGCTTATTGTTTAAGGCTTGAATGGGGTCTTTAGCAACAAGAGAATATACATGTAAATGGAAAAGTATGGGTGATTTAGTTTGCAAATTGTGTAAGGAAGATATAGAAAATATTAGGCATCTATTGATTGAATGTAAATGCTTGAAAGCAGAAAGGGTACAAATAAAGAAGTTATGGGAGAATAAATATGAACAAAGTGATTATACAGAAAGTGGGTTATTGTTTTTTATGCTGGGTTTGGGAAAAGATAAGGGGGATTTAGAGATAAAGGCCATAGAGTTGACAAAGATTATGTTGTGGAAATGAGATGGAGCAGATTATGGGAAAGCTTGGGGTGGGGAATGGAAAGAAAAGGTAAAGTGGCTAACAGGTTTCTTTGCACATAAACATCACATGACCTCTGCCTCTTATGCTTGTGTGTAACTGTTGTTAAAACAGGCAAAATGCACTATACGTATTGCCACACACAGCAAGCTAGAGTAATCAATGGATGTGAGAAGGTTTATGTATAAAATCCCTATCTAGTGCCTACTCATCCAATATCCTCAGACTAGTTTCTGGCTTTTCTGGTATACATTGATTACTCTAGCTTGCTGTGTGTGGCAATATGTATAGTGAGTTTTGCCTGTTTCTTTGGTCATAGTTGCTGAGAGATTCCTGACTCCATTTAAGAAGAAATCATGGTACATCACATCACATCATATACTTTGTCTGTTGACAATAATGCTGTCAAATTCACAACAAAATATAAATTTTATTTACAAACAAAACCATACCAAACTATATATGATTTACGTATCAAATATAATAAATATATTTAAAAATTTAAATTTAAATTTGGCTGTTTTAGTACTTCAGAAATGTATTTTGCTGGATACATTTCTGAAGTGTACCAAACAGGCTGAGTTGTTGCAATTTTTTTTTTTCAATTTTTCATTGTGAATTTCTTGCATTTATTTATATAATATTAAAATCCTTTGTTTAATTTATCTTAAAAAAAAAAAATTTGTTAAATCAATCAATTGAAAAAAGTGACAGACTTTTCATAGTTCAGGTCTAAACTTGTTTTAATATAAAATCCAATCTGTAATAACATTTAAACTGATTAACACCCACATTTTTTCTGCATCCATTTGCAACATGTTTTGAAGTCAAATAGCTGTGGACTAATCATAATAGTAAAATAAATATACATTAAATTCAAATTTAAATGTCTAAATTTAAAATTTTATGTTTAAAGTTTAATTATGATAATTGTAATATATAGGAATAAATATTTTAAGCCAATGTTACCCAACTTCTTTAGTTTTGAAAAATAAATAATGATGTCCATTTTCTTAATTCATAAGCCTAGGATTTAAATCAATGAAACTTTTTTTAGGTTCAAGAAAGCTTTTTACTCAGAGTGAATATTAAAAACATTAAGTTGAAACTTAATGCATTTTCAATATTCAACCTTTTCAAATGCAAAAGCTATATTTCCAAAAAAGAAGAGAGAGAGGGAAATATTAATGTATATATATAAATATGCATAGTCTAAAGTGTATTCAATTTAATCCTATTGTATTTCCTGTTTATTACCGTGATTATGTTATTAATAAACCATGTTTTTTAATTTTCTGTTTTCTAACATTATAGTCACTGCAAACTTTCTGTGCTTCTTTAAGATTGAAAATAAATATTTCTGGTACATGTGAGTTTTCAAGTAAACCAAGATGGCAGCCTGTATTTTTGATAAATATACAGTTTCAAGGGCCTATAATCTACTGAAGGTATGTTAGTTCAGGGGTCCCCAACCTTTTTGCACTTAGGAGCACATTCTATAACACCAGCCAGGTGGCGGGCACCATTTATTTTTTCAATGTAAATTTATAGTTGGATATTGTTAATAATACACATAATGTACAAAATAATATTTATTTCAAAAATAAAATTTTAACATATAATTAACGTTTATATTTTTACGCTGTAAAAGTATAGTATGCCCTACAATTTGATTACAATATAATACAATAATTTATAAGAAAATTTAAAAATTAAATTTATTTGTATCAGATAAATAATTTTTTATCGTGTTCGGATAGCGGTGGGCACATGTGAAATGGTCTGCGGGCGCCATGGTGCCCACGAGCATAGGGTTGGGGACCCCTGTGTTAGTTGTTAAATTAAAACAAAATTAATAAATTGGTGGTAAACAATATTTTATTATTGAATAAGTATAATGTCATGCAAAATTTATCAAGTTTATTTTAAATAATAATTAAACTACTCTCTACTAGGGGTGGGCAGATATGAAGTCAATGAGAGCCATATGCCAGTTTTCATTTATTGTAAAAAGCCACACCATATTATTTAAATACACAAAAATAACTATGTATAGTCAAATTTTATTTAACTTAATTAATATAATGATATATTCTATACAAGTTTTAATTGTTGTATAAAGTATATAAAAAAGTATAATTAAGAGAAAAAAATAAAATACAAAATAATTATTTCAAAATTTTAATAATAAAGACCTTTGGTCAAATCATTGAAATTTGGTGTGTAATTTGTTAAAGGTGTTCACAACAATTCTGTGAGATGCTGATCGGTCAACTGTGAATGGTATTTCAACTTCATGAACTTTATTGTGAAGTACAACAATTCATAGCAATATGTTGTACCAAAAATTGAAAATAGATGGCAAGCACCTTTTTTTTATGTGTCAATATTTTGATTCTGGCATGAGTTTCCAACATTCAATCAGAGAATTAGCTCTCTAATCCTCTTTTATCTCTAATAATCTAATTCACCAGTCACTTTTTCAACAAGTATTATTTCACATATTGGAAATCTATTTTCAATAATTTCACAAGTAAATGGATTCACGAAGCATGCAAATGTAAATTTAAAACTTTTCAAATCTTCAAAACTACATTTGAAATCCACTTGTGATTCTTCCCATTTTTTTTTATATTCACCTAATTGTTCTTCTTTGATATTGATTATATTTCTCATGGAAAATGATTAAATATTCTGGTCTTAAGATTGTACACAAAAAGCTGGTAGAAAAACGATCACAGAAATATAAATAGCACAAATCATAAATATACACACATCACTCCATATATTCATAGAAATACAGAGAAGTTGGAAAAATGTCAATACTGAAGAGGAACAAAGTGCATATAGAAAAATTAACAATGAGCTAAGAAAAGAAATAGATTTATCAAAAGAAAAATAGTTGAAACAACAAGGTAGAGAGATAAAAATGCTTCAACAGGTGAAAAGATATGAACTGGTATTTGATAAAATTATAAATGTCACTTGGGAGAAAAAGGCATGGGTAGCAAGTAAGATTGCAGATAAGAATGAAAAGAGATTAACTAATAGCAATGATATATTAAAAAGATAGAATATATTCAGTATCTATTTAGTAGAGAAGATAATTTAATTAATTATGAGCTTGAAAATGAAGAAAATACTGAAGTAGGTGACAAACGTATGGACATATTGCCAGATGAGGTAATAAAGTCAATTGCCCAAATGAAGAATGGTAAAGCTATTGGATTTGATGAAATACCTATAGAATTTTTTTAAGAAGTGGAAGAATGTACTATGGAGGAAATAGTTGGACTTTATCATTTGATAATAGTGGAGTTTGGCCTGAAGATTTTTTAAGGACTATAATGATTCCAACTGCTAAAAAGAAAAATGCTGTTAAATGTGAAGAGTACCCGACAATAAGTTTGTTATCTCATAATTCTAATGTCTTATTAAGGATTTTAAACCAAATAATTTATAAAAAGGTAGAGTATTATATTGGAGAAAAATAGTTTAGTTTTCAGAGAGGGAAAGGTATAAGAGATACTATTAGTGTTGTTAGAACAATTGCAGAGAGATATATTTAAAAAGATAAAAGAATTGGTACATGTTTTGTGGATTTAGCAAAAGCATTTGATAGAGTAATCTTGAATAAACTTATGATTATCTTAAAAAATAAAAGAGTGTTTGGGAAAAAGAGAAGATTGATTTGGAATATGTATACTGGGCAAGGGGTAAGAATTAGACTGGAGAATTATGAGACTGATGAAGTGAATATAGAAAGAGGAGTTAGGCAATGATACAGTATGTCACCTGTTCTTTTTAATATTTATTTAGAAGACATGCTAAATAATTATTTAGACTGTGGAGGAGCAAATTTTGGAGATATAACAAGAAAATGTATAAGATTTACAGATGATATGCCTCTTTTAGCTGAGAATGAAAAGTGTTTTCAGAATATATTGAATAAATTGGAGGAAGAATGTATGGAATATGAAATGAAGATAAATGTTGAAAAAATTAAGTGTTTATGGATATGGAGGAATGCAAAAAAAACTGCAAATTGAAATCCATGATAACATAGTTCAACAGATAAATGGATTTAAATATTTGGGCAGTTGGGTGAGGATGAAAGAAGTGAAGATGAAGTTAAAAAACAGCATTGGAAAAGGAGGCTTTTATTAAGAGAAAGAACATGTTTTGTAGTCTTTTGAAGAGAGAATTTAAAAAATTAATTAAATGCTATGTGTGGAGTGTACTATTGTATGGTTGTGAAACATGGACAATGAGTAATAAAATTAGGAGCAGATTCAAAGCCTTTGAGATGTTGACACGGAGAAGAATGAAAAAAAGTTAGCTGGTTAAATAAAACAAAACATGAAGTTTTGAAAAGAATAAATAAAAAAAAGTTTGATGGAGAAAATTAGAAAGAGAAAGAGAAACTGGATTGGACATATATTAATAAGAAAGTATAGTTTAATGAAAGATGTTTTGAAGGGAATGGTGAGTGGTAGCAAGAAGAAAGAATGAAAAAGATTGACATTGTTGGATGATATAAGAGATGGGAAGAGTTACATGGAATTGAAGAACTGGGCAATGAAAAGAATGGAGTGGAAGAATGGATAAATTGATGATGTGATTATTACCTGGACCTGTCCATGTGACAGAATATTATTGATGATGATGAGATGTCATTAATGTATAGTTTGTCAATATATTTGAAAATAGTATGTATGTACCTAAATGATGTAATATATAATAAAATAAGTAATAAAAATGTTTGATAAAAATTTGTCATATTACAAATTTTTGTGCAATTAAAAAAAAACTGAAATAATACAAATAAAATTGAATTTCAATGGCAGCCACACTTAACTTAACTAAGAGCCACATTTACCCAATTGCTCACCAAATTCAATAACTTTTTACAGTAAGAAAATGGATCACTTTTCATCGTATTTTAGATTTTTTTATTTAAAGTTATCTAGAACAATAACACCCAACTATTGTTCTAGATAACTCTAAATAAGAAGATCTAAAATATGATATGAAGTAGTCCATTTTCTTACTATAAAAGTTATTGAACATGGCAGTTAGAGGGCAGTTCAGTTATTATTTCAAATAGATTGGGTTTGCGAAGAGATAATGGGGATTTAGATATAAAGGCCATAGAGTTGACAAAGATTATGTTGTGGAAATGGGATGAGGCAGAATATGGGAAGACTTAAGAGTGGGGAATGGAAAATAAAGTGGCTAACAGGTTTATCTGGGCATAATTGCTGAGATATTCTTGACTTCGTTTAAGGAGAAGCCAAATACATCACATCACATCAGATTTGGTAAATTTCATATGACATTATATTTATTCAATACTAAAGTATTATTTATCGTTACATATATGACATGTTTATTTATTATAGAATTTTAAAAATAAATGAGATATCTTTGCTCTATAAACTTAATATCAGTTATTTAAAAATCAATTTACATTAAAAAAATATATAGGTGGATTAGGTAAAAAGTGGTCTATTTTCTTAATGTAAAAAGTTATTGAACTTGGCAGCTAGGGGGCAGTTGAATTAGCATTTAAAATAGACTTGGTAAATTTCACATGACAATATATTTATATTAAATAAAAAATCTGGAATGAACTCTACAAAATTCACTATATATGCTGCAAGCTGGCTATAACTATTATTTATTTTTATTTTTTTTATAATGGTATTTGAGTATTGTAGAATTTATTCCACAGGTGTTTGTTTATTATACAGATGGTCCTCATCTTTTGTATCTAATTGATTCTTGAAATATGCACAAAAGTTGAAATGTGCACAAAAGTTGAAATGTACAAAAGTCGAGTAATTTAAAACAAATCATCAAAAAAGACTTAATAAAATATTTATTTTTTGATAAGATGTATTGGCATATACATAAATAACACTCTATTGATTAGTATCTGGTGTTTATAAATTTATCAAGAAGTAATTGAATTGTGTTTTCTTTTCCTGATAAAAAGTTCTATAACATGCTGTCTTTTTTCTTTTGTCCTTTGTATGAAATAGAAAATTGTATGAATGTAGAATGTGTCAAAGTTGAGTACCACTTGTATAATATATTATAATGAATATTTTAAGTTAAAATAGGACATTAAATGTTTAAAAAAACCATTCTAACTCAATAATAACAGTTATTCAATTTATAATAGTTATAATGATTTACATGCAATAATTTTTAAAATTATTCAATATTATTTTCTAGAAAGTAGGTTGAAGTAACGAAGGGGTTCCCCTCTATATGGGGTTCCCCTCTTTTCTTCCAAAGTGTAAGCTTGTGGTTAAGACCTGTAGATGTCCCTAATATTGCATTTTACACACATATTTTTGAGGTTACAGCCTTAATATATATTACTTACTATTATAATAAAATATATATGGCAATCAGTTATTTGGAGTTTTTTTCTTTAAATTACTAATCATCAGAAATTTGATTTTTTTTACTTATTTTAAAAATTTTGAATTTTCTGTTTATATTTTTTATACAGAGTTTGAAAAATCTACTGTACATGTAAGTTGTTAAAAAAATTATGTTATTAATATCATAAGTTGAAGAACTTACTACCAGTAATGAAAAACTATTATCAGTTATCAGTACTTACTGCATAAAAACCTAAACCTGCTATTTATTATTAAATTCTTTCTTAAATGCTTTTATTTAACTTAGAAACTTTATTTGTTTGATTGCTCGTTTAGGATAAATTTTGTAATCAAGTTTTAACATACTTCTATCAAGTAATTTTCTTTAAATTTTGTGCTTATGCTAGAAATCATTGATAATTCAATTTGGCAATAAAATATTTCAGGATGGCACTCTACCTATTGAGCTGAATTTTAAACATGTTGATATCAATTCAGAAAATGGTTGTTTTCTCTTAGCATGTTGAAACTGCTTGAGGGCATAATTTCTATGTAAACAAATATAATTATAATGTTACCAGTTTATAGTGCTTTTTTTGAGTTACAATAAAATCAAAAATAATGAAATTTATCTAAAAGAAATATAAAAAAAATTGGATAAACCTTTTTTTTTTGTTAATTTTTATTTTTCTAAAATGAAATTTGTAATTTTAACAAGAATAAAAACAATATCGTGGCGATGCAAATCAAATTTTAACATGAAGAAAAATAAATAATTTTTCCAAAACAAAAACATCATGGTCATGCAAATAAAATTGTTAATTTTAAAAAGAATAAAAAGAAATAATTTCCCCAAAACAACATCATGGCCACGCAAATATAATTTGCAATTTTAATAAGAATAAAAAGAAAGAATTTATTCAAAACAACATCATGGCCAAAACTAAAGCTGATATTTTCGATTGGTCTCATGATTTATCTCATGCAAACATGAATTTTAGCATGATTTCATAAAAATCATGCTTACACCTCCCCTTTGACAATTGATTAAAGTGTCACCCTTGTCTAGAGAAGCAGGGCAAAGTTTCTACAAATTTTATTATCTCATACTTCATCATTGTATTTGGAAAATAATGATTTGGGCATGCAAATTTGAAGACTTTTGATAGTCTCAATTACAGACACCTCACAAAATATAGCAAAATTTAACATGGGATTGTTCATATAAATTGTGTAACATAAAGTTCACCATAAATGACATAAGCAGCAGTAGCCGCTGTGTGCGGTTTCTTCTGTGTTGTAAATACCTGTACGAAAATGTTAATAATGGGATTGTTCATATATAACTGCAGCAGAATATATGTCCTATTTCTGTGCTGCAGCATATAAATAGATAATGGAGCTAAATTGAAAATGGGATTGTTTGTATAAATTACATAACACAAAGTTCACTGTAAGTGGTGGTGTCCTCTGCGGCAGAATAAACATCCTATTTTTGTGCTGTAGCATAAAAATAGACATCACAGACAAGTAAACAGACTATTTCTATGCTTAATTATTGGACTATAACATCATATAGTAGCACAGCCACTTAAATGGCATATTTCTGTGCATTTGCATAGAGAAATTATGCGCTCAAGTGTTTTCAACATGCTGAGAGAAAACACCCAGAAAATTTTCAGTAATGTGCATGAAAGAGCAGTACATATATATATATATATTTTAAAAAATCTAAAAATAAAAAGCATTTATGGTAAATTCAAATAGAAATAAAAACAATTCTTAAGTTTTCTTGATTTTAAAAGTTTCTTTTTTAAAAATGCTTTTTTCATAAACTAAACAATATTGAAATTGATTTTTAATGTGCTTTTTCTTTCAAATATTTCGAAGACTCAATTGTTTTAATTACATTTGGAATAATAATTAAAAAAATCTCAATACAAAAAATTGAAAATAATATATATATATAACAAGTTATTTATTTATATAAATATGAAAATAATATATATATATAACAAGTTATTTATTTATATAGTGCTATGTTTTTAAACTGTAGTAATAATTAAGGATCACTCCACTGTACATGTGCTGGATAAATTTAAACACTTGATGAATACTCTTCTTTCCAAACACAGTTAAAGTGTTTTGAAAGATAGAATGAATCAACTCTATCTTTTTAACCTAAGCATATATGTATAGGAAAATCTTAAGCATTTGAAAATAAGAGTGAGAAGATATTAAATAATCACTTTCAATTTCTTTTACTGTGTTTTAATGAATGATGCTTGTGAAACTTTTACAATTTACAATACGTCTTTGTTAGATCAAATGTTGAACATATATAATTGCTTAATTTATTTATATGACTGTTTTTAATCTGTAATAATAATTAGGGATCACTTCACTTTAGATGCACTGGCTAGATTTAACCATTTAAATAACTTGTTATATATGTTAAATATTTCATCTAATAATGATTTATCATAAATTATAAAAATTTCACAAGCATCATTCATTAAAACATAGTAAAAGAAATTATAAGTGATTATTTAATATCTTCACACTCTCATTTTCAAATGCTTAAGATTTGGCTATACATATACATTTAGGTTTAAAAAATAGAGTGGATTTATTTTATCTTTCAAAAGACTTTAACTTGTGTTTGGAAAGGAGAGTATTTATTAAATGCTAAAATATTTTATAATAAATGGTTTTTTTATTTCCATGCACTAAAAAGTCAAAAAATAATTTTCTTCAAATTAATTAATTCAGTCACTAATTTTTACAATTGATTGCATTAATTACTTTCTGAATACCTCATGCTTTTATTTCAAGTTAAATATAAAAATGTCAATTGTGGTTGAAGAAAATAATTATTGGTTGGCTTTTTAGTCCATAGTAAATAAAAGCATTTATTATAAAATATGTTATATATATATATTATTTTATTGGCAAAACAATTAGAATCATTAATAAATTCATATAACAGACATTTTTATATATTGTAATGGGCATATACGCTGTTACATTATTTTTTTAAAAAATTGAGACATTGAAAAGTTCACATTTAAAAACTTTTCTTTAAGACATAAAAATTGAAAATTAATTCTATCTTAAACTCGTATATATATAAAATCGCATAGATGAAAAAAATTATTAAAATAAAACTTTATTCAAAAGAGAAAAAGTATTTTAAAGGCAAAAACTTAAAAAGATTTAAAGATAAAAATATATCTTTAAGTTTGCAAAATAATTTAATTAATTCTATTGTATAAAATGGAAATGATTATTTTAATTAGTAAAAGTAAACTAGCCCTTGGGCATTTCAAAATGCATAAACAAAGGTCAGATAGGAGAGGAAAAACAATAGGAACAGAATGGCCAATGAAAGAAATCCATCGGGGAATTGGACCTCAGTGAGAAGACCATCACCATCATCATGATGTAATGTCCTCTGGATCTGAAAGTCTACCATAAAAAGTGAGTGAAAATTAATTTGAAGGAGATGTGTAATAGCAGTGGTGATATGTGTTAGTGCGGAGTTGAAGGAGAAGGGATTGAAAAGATGCACTCTTCAATCCCTTCAGTGTTGCTAAAAAAAAAAAGGAGAGAGAAATGACAAATCGGTTTCTACATTGAGGATCAGCTAAAGTAAAAAACCTCTGGATTAATAAATAAAATGGCCAACAGAATACCAATCTTTTTAGGCCGGCATGGGAATTCACGTTCAAATGGCAAGCAACGGATAAAGCTGAACTTTTTAAAACTGTAAGAACTTTATGAACATTTTTCAAAACAATAACTCTAAATTCTAAACCTTTCAGTATTTAATACAAATAGAATCCTATCTGACCAATGTAAATTAATATTAATAATGTTATTTGATATATATATTTTTAATCATTTCCATTTAATTTTTTTTGGTTCTTTTAAGTTTAATTATGATTTTTTTTGTTAAACAACTTGTAATAAATGATAAATTTAAGTCAGGCATGAATGGCTGCATAGATTCATAATGTTATGTTAGGTTAAGGGAGGGTAAACCTTAGGTTATTTGTTTCATAATTAAATTGGGTCAATGGATTGGATATATTGGTGTAATTAGTAGACGTAGTGTGAGATTCGCTAGGGCAGGATCAATTTATATGACACCCCCCCTTTTTGCCTATGGAAGGGATAGTAAGACGGAAAACGCAGTCCCTTCCTATGGAGTTTTTTTTATTGTTCTTCTTGCCGATAGATGTAGCATTCCTATTTGGTTGAGAGTCAATGTTGTCTATTAACCATGCTGTTCAGATGTACATTCCTGATGGTATGTCATTTTGGTGCTGTCATATTCATGCTACATTGAATACATCAATATATCAGATAGATTGGCATTGGTTTTGACTGTGAACTTTTGGCCTAAGGTTAAATCAGGGATAGAATATTTTCTTTTCAAATGTGATCTATGTAGTCTATTCATACTCGACACTTTAATAAAATATTCAATTCATCTGTGCGAACTTATAAAAGTTAAAACATAAATTAAATTCTAAAATCAAGTTAAATTATAAAGTAAAAGTAATTCTAAAAATGATTCAAAATTTATATGTGCATTAATAAATGTTTGTGTGTATAATTACTGGCAGTGGCTTATTTTATTCTTTTTTAATATTGAAATATTCTTAGATAAGAATTTATAAAATATAAATCTCATCTGTTCCACTGAGCTAGTGACATTGAGCTAACGGTCAGAATAAAAATATATGTAAAATAAAATCTTAACAGTGTGTATCTGCCTACTATATAAATTTTCTAGGTTCAAATGCCTAGGTGGCGCCCTTGTAGTGCAGATATGGTAAAACTGTTAGCTTCGATCATCTCCCTGACCGTTATAATATGTTGACAGAAATAATCATTTAAGTTTAAATAGACTACTTTTTATATTAGTAAATTTACTATTGATGTGGCTAAACGTTCTTAAAAAGTTATTAAATTATAATTGAACAATTTTGAATTTACTGCATAACTTATCAAGTAATTTATCCTAAGTTCAAACTAAAACATGTACAAATGTATGTATGTATATATATATATATATATATATATATATATATATATATATATATATATATATATATATATATATATATATATATATATAAGAGAACAAACAGGTGTTACTGACCTCATTGAAAAATTAAAAGACTGAAGTGGAGCTGGACTGGACATATTGCTAGAAGAGATGATAACAGATGGACAATTGAAATTTTAAACTGGATTCCAAGAGATTGTAAAAGACCCAGAAAGAGACCACACATGAGATGAATGGATGAAATAAGAAAGTGTGCAGGGGTGATGTGGAGAAGATCGGAGAAGATGGATTGAACTTGGAGAAACCTTCATCCTGCAATGAATTGATACTGGTTGATGATGATCATGCTGATATGAGACAATTAGATGGATGTATGGAAAAATTGGATGCAATAAAAGACAACTTAGCAATGAAATAATCACATTAGTTTGCCAAACATAATTGAAAGATGTTACATTTGCATAATTATTAAACTCAGCATACTCCAAATTTTATGGAGATGTTTGATGCTAATATTGCAGTTTGTGAATCTGTCAGCCTCTAGGTTTTTAAATTTAATAATGCTAATAAATATGTACTTTACTATTTTCTGAATAGGTCATATATATATATATATATATAATATACAATATATATATATATATATATTTAATTCTTTTGCTATGTATGCTATCACACATTTGGTTTTCAAATTAATGATAATGATAATGCTGAATCTTCTATACTATTAATATATATTTTTAAACAGTTATTTTTAAAGTGCTAATTTTATTTCCAATTATAACATTTAATTCTATAATTTTGAAAAAATTGCAATACATAAAACATAGTTTTTATTCCTATTGATGCAAAATATGGATCATGACAAAACTAGTCCCTCCAATGATAGGCTTTCCTCCATATCTTACTTTGAACTTTTCCATATTTTTTACTTTCTCTATTATAGCTCTTAATCTTACTTTGAAAAAAGCACAGACACTGAGTAAAAAATATTCACACATATGAGAATGAGACTAAATTGACCATAATCAACAACATATTTATTAAAATAAGTATCTAGGGTATATGAGCACAGACTTTCACACGACCCATTTTCACCACTCTTATCTCATATCACTGATACACTTGAATACATATACGTCGAAAGATAAATAATCACTAAAATCCGTAATTCCTGCTAAACCAGCAATCATCAGTTGGTCCAGATTATCATCTCTACACATATATGCAATAAGAGCTCGGATATATATTAAGATAGCCAATCTTCATACTTTAATGGACAGGCTTCAATCCACTCCACACTTCAACTCTTCAACCATCCATCCAATTCTAAAATCTGATGATGGAATGTTCAAAAGCCACCCTGAGGCCGAGATTCTTGTCACATCCATGTTGGCCTAAAGCCAATCTGATCCCTCATATACAAGACATAATTCATTTAATATATATATACAAGTATATAATAAGCCTGTGTTTCAGTTATTAAAATAAGTACGAAAAAAATCATTGAATATTGATATAAATGCATCATGACCATAAATATATATGTTATAAAACTTTGAACTAGTATATTCGTTGTTGGTTATATTTTTAACACATCATTAAATGTGTGGTTGATATATTAAATTCTATCATTAAATGTTAAGAAGAAAAAAACATTTTAGCAACATTCTTTTCCGTTTTAACTTAAAGTAATTATTTCTTTTGCTATTATATTTAGAAATAACTTCCTAGTTCAAATCAGTTGTTTGTGTTTCTAAGAAAAATTTACTTTTCACAAGTAGAAAGTGTAAAGGCAATGGGTTAGCGGGTTCGCTTCCCGGCTGATGCTATGACACATGAGAAAAAAATATATATCCTATTTTATATTTTTTATGTTTTCATCATTAAATAACATTATTTTTTAGACAGAAAAATTTGAGCATTTATATACTTTTATTTTATAGTAATTCGATATCCAGGGAACTTTTATGAAATCTCAAACTAATTAAGCATATGGAATCCTCTTTATTAATATTTATTTAAATTTAATAATCTTTTCAATTATTAAAGCATCAATTTTTTTTTTTTTTAACATTATATATGTTATGAAATGTTTTTAAAATTATTTCTTTTAAACTTTAAGCTATATTATTTTTCTAGATGTTCCTATAATCTCATGTGCGATATCTAGAAAGTTGTTTTAAAGAAATTTGATGATGCTAATTCCTGAAGTTTTTTTTTTTTTCATATCAAATGCGTTGACCGGGAAGCAAACCCGGGCCAGCTGCTTGGAAGGCAGCTATGCTAACTACTAGGCCACCAACGCCTGACAACTAATTCCTGAAGTTGAAAGCACTCAGGCAAAATAAAGCAAAAAAGTGGATAATGCAGCTAAGCTTTAATAAAAATGATTATGAATTTATGAACACAATTTTCAGGGCCAACCTTATTTATAAAGGAATCTGGGTGCATATATTTCTTTGGGATTCCAGCAAAATGTTAATTAGAAATACCAATTTTTTAAACAATAAATTCTTTATATGTCAATGATATTTTTAGAAAAATATTTTTTGCAATATTTTTCTTTATACTTATTATAGCTAGTGCGTTTAACCAATCTTAAAACAGGCAAAACTCACCATACATATTGCCACCCACAGCAAGCTAGAGTAATCAATGGATGCCAGAAGGCTTGTGCATAAAATCCCCATCTAATGCCTACCCATTCAATATCTTCAGACTAGTTTCTGGCCATGGCCTTCATCAGTGAGGAGCCTTGGATCTGAGAGCACTGCACCTAGATCTTAGGATCTAATGCAATCCACTCCTCACTGATGAAAGCCACAAGCCAGAAACTAGTCTGGGGATATTGGATGAGTAGGCACTAGATGGGAATTTTATGCACAAGCTTTCTGGAATCCATTGATTACTCTAGCTTGCTGAGTGTGGCAATATATATAGTGAGTTTTGACTGTTTTAATAACAGTTAAAAGCAAGTATAAGAAATGGTGATCATGTGATGTTTATTGGCTTTTTTAATCAATCTTCACACATTAAAGCAAATATAATTTTTAGTAAGCTTTAATTTACTAAAAAATGTTCACACTTGAAATTGTTATAGACAATATTAATTTTCTTTATTAGTATATTCGAAAAAGTTCATTATAATTATTATTGCATATATTAGGTATTTTTTTTTAAGTGTTATAGCATCAACCGGGATGTGAACCCACAACCCGGGCAACTGCCTGCTAGTGCAAGGCAGTCACGCTGACCTCTCGACCACCAATGCAAGACCATTAGGTATTGTTTATACCTTTTTTTATTCAAAATCAGTACTTTTAATGATAATATGTTTTGAATAAGATTTTTATTAAGGATGATAATATTTTGTTAACTGAAATATTCCTCTGCTTACTATCTTAAAAATACCGCTAATATATTGTTATATATTACTAAGAATAATATCATAAGGTAATATAAAACAAAATCTTGAGTTGCTGAGTGAAAATGAG
Source organism: Epiperipatus broadwayi (assembly GCA_028023455.1). Taxonomy (NCBI): domain Eukaryota; kingdom Metazoa; phylum Onychophora; class Udeonychophora; order Euonychophora; family Peripatidae; genus Epiperipatus; species Epiperipatus broadwayi. Next base: position 24,983 of record JAQFVV010001523.1, read on the forward strand.
ACATTAGAGTACAGCAGAAAGTAAAAGAAATTCTCAAAATTTCTTGCAGACTTTGACTTTCAAAAAAAATGTAAAACTAGCATTTAGTTTAATATATAATTCAATAATTCTTTTAATTATATTCATTCTAATTTATAAGAAATAAAATAATAATTATAAATTGCCAATTTAGTAATCCAAAATGTGTTTATTGATGTTTTGGAGTTGGGATTGAAGGAGACATCTTCAATTACTATGAAATTTAACAATGGATTAAATGATAATTAAGACTTTTTGTCTTCCAAGAAATAAGAGGCATCTTAGAAGAAGAAAAAATTGCTTTGTAATAAATAATTATGGAAACGTATTACTAAGACTTTATCTTGCAGTGGGATGATTAAGTTGAATAATGAAAAATCACATGGTTTCTGCTCAGGAGTTAATATGAATTTTGAAAAGCAAAAGTGACTGAGTTTGAACCGAATCCATATATCTTAATTTTAAGAGTCTGCTGTTTTATCACTGCATCAAACTTGGCAGGCACAATGATAAGTAATATCTATTGACAATCCCAGATATTAATGGTAGATGCTAGTTATTTTGGCACCAATATAAAAGTGTTGTACATGTTTTATCATTGCATAGTAAATATAATACAACAAATTTTAAACATATTTGTACAATTATAAGCATAAAGATAGAATTAATAGATTGAATGAGAGAAAAAATATTGAATACAGTCATTTTATTATTTCCTCTGTTTTAATTTAACTGAATGAAAAAAAATATTAAAAAAAAGTTTTTAAGCCAGAAAATTTTCAAATTTGAATATTAATAACAGTTCATAAAGGCATATGGTTTTATTGCTTGGAAATTCATAAGAAGATTGAGCATCAGACTTGTGAGTGCCAGAATCGATCATGTGATCTCCTGATCCCAAGTCAGGTGTGCTACCAATTGTGCCAAAATGCACAGGGTGATTGTAGGTCATGACATCTAACAAAAATATATACAGATATAATTAAATGTTATCAGAAAACATTTGACAGATCCTAAGATTTAGATGCAGTGCTCTCAGATCCAAAGCTCCTCACTGACGAAGGCCATGAGCCAGAAACTAGTCTGGGGATATTGGATGAATAGGCATTAGATGGGGATTTTATGCACAAACCTTCTGGCATCCATTGATTACTCTAGCTTGCTATGTGTGGCAACATATATAGTGAGTTTTGCCTGTTTCAACAACAGTTATACACAAGCATAAGAGAAGGTGGTCATGTGATGTTTATTGGCTTAAAACATTTAACACTGATTTTTATGAAGAAAATGTAAAATTTATTTTCTTAAATTAATTATTATACATTGAATATTGTTAATAACAGCTACTGCAATTTTATTACTTCTATCAACTAGATATTCATGACTATATATTTTAGTATTAGTTAGAATTAAAAATTTTTTTTATTAGTCTTGAATATATTAAAAAAAGACAATATAATATAACATTTATATATGTTAAAATAAAATATCTTCAATCCCTCTTTATACATATTTAAATAAATTTCTGTATGTTAATAAAATAAATGATGAAAGTATGGTGTTTTATTTTAATTTATTAAGTTTCATTTTATTCAAATATGTTTTTTTAAATCAGCTGACATGAAGTTTACAACATTTAAGTTTTTAAAAACAGATTTCAGTGAATCAGAAAAAGGATAGAAAGATAAATACTGATCATATAAAATAGTTATTAACATTACTAATTATTATCTGCATTTAATATTTGTTTAAGTTTTTATCAACATAAGACATAGCAAGTTGATAATGGGAAATTAGGATTGAAAACTATAATGTCTAATTATTATAATCTGGAAACATTGTAGTTTCATGAATCAAAGATATTCTACTTGTAATATTGCATATAAATGTTTTAAAAATGATTATTGTAATTTGTGTAAATGACAATCTGGTTTTACACAAGTATTGAATACCATTTTTATTCACCCACCCCCCAATTTATTATTTATAATTTTCTGAATTTATGTGAGTTTTTAATAAACCAAGATGGCACTCCACATTTCTGATAAATGTACATCTTTGAGGGCCTATAATCTATTGAAGATGTGTTAGTTGGTAAATTAAATAAAGTGTAAATATAGTAATTAATTTTTTTACAATGAATTCTTTTTAAAAATAGCAGTAATAAAAAATAAAATGTAATTATTAAATGTGACTTTTCCTAGTAGACATTTTTAAAGCATTTTCTGGGGCTCTCAAAGCTGTAGATTTATCAAAAATATGGGCTGCCATCTTGGATTTATTTTAAAACTCACAAATACTTTGTTTTCCTGAGAATATTTAGTGTTTTTCATTATATTTTATTATAACCTTATCTTAAATTTTATACAATCAAAATTATCTATCTTAATTTCAACATGTAAATTGAGTAGAAAAAATTGAGATATGTAATTTTGGCTGCATAAGATTAAATAAAAGCCTGTCTGATTCTGTTCAGTAGTTAAGTGTCAGATGCTTAAGGGAAAAATCTCAGATTGATTCCAATTCTTGCACTTTCACTGATCAAATTTTTTATACACTCAAGCAATAAAACTATTTGATTACTCACTTAATTGAACAGATGTCTACAAAGGAAAGAATGGGTTTTATGAAAATATGGATGAAGAGATAGCATCATTAAAATTTAAATAGTTATAGGGGATTTAAACCCAGACTTTCAAGCTTTCTTCAGTTATCCATTCCATCCTTATACAATCAATATACATGACCACATACATGTGAAAAAGATAAATGATTTCCAATATACATATTTCATACTAAACTAGCACTCGTCAGTTGGTTCAGCATGAAGTATGTATATTGGAGATCATTTAACTTTTTCATGAGTATGTGGTCATGTGTATTGGTTGTATAAGATGGAGTGGATGACTAAAGGGAACATAAAAGTTTGGATTCAAATCCCCTTACATTAGTAAGATTATATATTAAATATTGTAGGTCTGCTAGTCTTAACAAATGCATATAAAAGTAGACTTGCATTTTCCCATAAATAAATATTTTAAAAGCATAAGTCTTTTAAAGAAAAAAAATTGTTTAGAATAAAATTTTAAAAGCTAGTGGTATAATTGGGCCATAAACAGATCATAGGAGCTGTCTTTTTTATTCCTAATTTCCTAATAAATATTCTTTATATTCATTTTTCTTTAAATATTGTAATATTTCTAATCTTATATACTATATTTTTTATTTTATCCAAATGTTCACAATAAATAAACAATGAGGATTGCCAATTCCTCTGCAAGCTTTAGAGAAATTGGCAATCCTCCTTGTTTATAACTTACAAGCTTAAGAGATAGGGTCATGTGATATATGACTTATTTTGACTATTTATAGTCTCTTCCATAAGTCTTATGCATTTTTATATTGCTAAGACTATATGGTATGGCTGAAGATCTATCAGCCCCATATAGCTATTTCAGTTGAATAGCTGGGTTTGAAGACATGTAGATGTCTGAAAATTTCAGATTTTCCACTCAATAGATAACTTTTAGATAAGTGCTTGGCTTTGGGTTGGTATTTTTAGATCTAATGTCTGGACCTACCCTGTCATCTCTCTGAGAGTGCCAAAGCATGAAACCATGGTCAGGGATTTGGAGAGGGATTCCTGATAGAGATATTTTAAGTGCTGGCTCTGGCTAAGCATTTATCATAAAGCTTGTAGAGGAATTGGCAATCCTCCTTGTTTATAACTTACAAGCTTAAGAGATAGGGTCATGTGATATATGACTCTTATTTTGACTGTTCACCATAAATGTTTTTCTTTTTAATGCAAGTTCTCTGTTTGAAAGATAGATGGAGAAATTGGGCAATACAATACTATAATCAGAGATAACGGATAATTCCCTAATGCTTCCATTTAGTACAATTATTTTAGTGTTTAAGTTTTAGAGTTAATCTTTACATTTTTAAGATGTGTAAACAGTCAACAATTTAATTTCATAGGAAAAGTAAAAAAATACATTTAATCTATGTAAAGTTTTACCAATTATAGCTTTATAGTTAACTAAATAGATAAAAGGTGGCTACTGGAGATGTAAATGCAATGCACACAATCCAAGGCTCCTCACTAATGAAAGCCACAAGCTAAAAACTACTAGATAGGGATTTTATGCACTAATATTTTTGCATCCATTGATAACTAAGTCTTGCATTGGGTGGCCTACTGTATGTACAACTTGTTATTGTTTTAACAGCTTGTATAAGCATAAAAAATGATGATCATGTGATGTTTTAATGATTTAAACCAATCCTGCTTATAGGATTATAATGACTGCAGTTCTTTAAAAAAACAACTTCTTCAAAATATATAAATACTGAACTGTGTTTAAATCTATGTGACTATATAAGTGAAAGAGCTTGGTTTGAAAATATTACTGTATTTTCATCTTGGCCTCATAGCTTTACAATTAATTAAATAGGTAAAAGGTGATTGCTGGAGAGTTGCATTACATCTTAAGATCTAGGTACAGTGCTTTCAATCCAAGACTCTTCACTGATAAAAGCCACAAGCTAGAAACTAATCTGGGGATACTGGATGAATAGGCACTAGATAGGAATTTTAGGCATAAGCCTTCCTGCATCTATTGATTACTAAGGTTTTGTGCTGGTGGCACTGCTGTATGAAGAGTTTACTATTGGTTAATATTTCAGTAATAATTAGCATTGCTTATTACAAAAACTGATACAAACTGCAAAATGTTCAGATATTTATGCTATTCCTGGACTAACTGATGATTTCTGGTTTAGCATGAAATACGTATATTGGTGATTATTCATCTTTTCAACATGTATGTGTTCAAGTGTATCAGTGTTATGAGATAGAGTGGAGAGTGGTTGGTTGTGTGAAAGTCTGTGCTCATATACCCTATATATTACATATATTGATACAGGTATATAATAAGTCTGTATTGCATTTATTATATATCATTATGATGCATTAGATTATAATATTCTGTAGTTTGAGTTGCATTAACTCATTACTGATTTCGGATGCTTTATAAATAAATGCTTTCCAAATTATTCTATTCTTCACTGACTCATCTAATTCCTATACATTTGCTCTCACATCTTAAAATATAAATTAAATCATTTTAAATGATGCTGATGTCATCCTTTTCTTATTCATTTTCCTCAACATTATCACTTTTCCATGAATACATTAGCCATCAACCAGTCTTTAAAATACACCCATTTTTGCTTAATACTTCTTGCTTTCATTGAAGGTTTAGATTTTTTTTTCCAGTCATAAAAGAATTTTATATTTTTTTGTTTAAGATATGTAAAGCAACAAATCTCGAACGCATCAATTTCCATCGCATAAACTTTATTTCTTACATTTACGCAACCAAAAGAATAAGAAAAAAATCAATAGTTTAACCATTATAACCTTTGTGAGTTTTTTCCTTTACTTTCTTTTAATGTTATTTTATAAGAAATCTGAGAATTTGAAAGCTTTCAAAAAACATGTCAAATAATTTTAATATTTAATTTTTATATATCGCTGCTTTTTTAAATAAAGAAAAAGTTGTCAAAATTGACATGAGTAAAGTATGCCAAAGAATAAAATTAATTAAGACCTTATTATATATTTTTAGACTGTTTTAAAATGAAGTTATATTTAATTTGTTTACAGTATATTTATTTGAGAAATGATTTGAATCGTTTGCGGGTTGTTTTTTTTTTTTAAAAAAATCAGTTCTGCTAAGTTTTATTATATACATTTAAAAAATTTGGCAGAATATATTATAATATTAAAATGATTCCGTCAGACTACAGCTGTGGTCTCGCCCTAAGGGTAAATTTTTTTGGAAAAATATTAAAAAAATATTGCAGAATCGACTTTTTATATTAGAGAGAAAAAAAGATATTTTGCTTTAAACCACCTTTTGAAACATATAACAAAAGCTTTTTCTAACTGATATATTTATATAGCAGAAAATTTAATAATCACACACGCACGTATCATCATCATTATTATCATCAACCATTATCAATCCACTGCAGGATGAAGATCTCTCCAAGTTCAATCCATTTTTTCCGATCTTTAGCTTCTCTTCTCCACATCACCCCTGCACACTTTCTTATTTCATCCATCCATCTCACATATTGTCTCTTTCTGGGTCTTTTACAATCTCTTGGAATCCAGTTTAAAATTTCAATTGTCCATTTATTATCATCTCTTCTAGCAATATGTTCAGCCCAACTCCACTTCAGTCTTTTATTTTTTTCAATGAGGTCAGTAACACCTGTTTGTTCTCTTACCCATACATAGCGTTTTCGATCTCTTCTTGTTACTCTCAACATGCATCTCTCCATACTTCTTTGAGTGGTTTGAAGTCTCTGTATTGTTCTACTATTAAGTGACCAAGTCTCAGATCCATAAGTAAGAACTGGCAAAACACATTTATTAAAAACCTTCCTTTTCAAACACATAGGCATATTTTCTTTTAGTATCAAGTTATTTCTAGCAAAAGCACTCCAACCAAGTTTAATTCTATGATTAATTTCATCCACGTATACAAATGAATAAATCCATATATGTTTTATATATTTGAAATTATTATTGGTATTATATAATGGTAATTTATGACCTATTCTTAATTATTATTATTTATGATATTATAAAATATATTTATGTCGGGACACCTAAATGAAGTGGATTTGGTAAGAAATGTCTTAGTGGAAGGTTTATTTTAGACATTATTGTTATTATGATTGGGAGTTCTCGTCATTATTATTTCAGTTTAATAAAAATTCGTCAAGCGTTGGTAGTCGAGAGATCAGCTCAGCTGCCTTACAAGCCGTTGTCCCGGGTTAGCGGGTTCGCTTCCCGGACGATGCTATGACACATGGAAAAAAAAAGAATTATCCTCCTCAGGATAGAACAGCCTTTTGTATCTGATATAAATATTTATAAATAAAAGTGTTTTGGACGTCGGTGTGTATAAATTTAGATAGTGTGTAAAATTTAACGTTTAATATCGTTGTGCAATTATGGTGTGACGATATACGCATATTATTAGACCGAATGAATGTGTTTACATGCTTATGAATGTGTGTGCGAGATGATTATTTATTTATTATTATTGTTAAACTCATGCCTAATGTGATTATTAATTGTTATGCTGCTTGGAGACAGGTATCAATTTAGGCATTCTATGTGGATAGTTTGTTTTTTATAAGCGTTAAGCCCTTCCATGAATGAGAGCATGGCTTACTTATTTTCTGGCACTGTCTGCATATAGTTATCAGGTGTCTATTCATAATTTTTGTCATCCACTTGGCCTATTTGCCTATAAGTTTGTATTAATGTATATTTTAAATATCTTAGAATATTTTAAAGCATGTCTCTCTTGCTAATTGCATTATTGGTTCTACTGCAAATTTAAATTTAAAATGTATTATCAGTTGTCATATCTGACCTTGCTTTTAGAAATGGACTATTCCAGATTCCTTGCCTGATTGGCTAGCACCTGGTCACTATTCAATGGGGATAAATTCTTTGTTGGGATTCACACACATAATCTTAGTGTTGCCAGTAAAGTAGGGGATCTGCCTTTAAATTACTCAGCCTTTTTGCAGTAAGGCAGAGAGCAGTTACTTCTGTCAGCCTGAATGACTGAATGTGCTCTTCAATAAACCCTCTACCATCAACAAAGATATTTTCTCTGGTCATTATCACAATGTCCATGCAGTGAGGCAAGTCCACATATAGACGGGAAACTGCTATGTTTACAACCGACTTGAGGCATGCGGTCTAAGTACAGCTGGAAGAGTCTGAACTAGAGCCAACTCGAGGCAAGCTGTCTGGCACAGCCAGAAGAGTCTTACTTGAGCTCATGAAGCAGGTTATTTATATAGCCAAAGGTGAGTTTCATTACTCAGCACAACTATCTTAGCATATGTAATTAACTAACACGTGTGCATATTTTTGTCACTAATAAATTATACATATTAATTGTTGAGTAGTGTCATCAGATGTCTGTTGGTTTGGAATGGAATCTGTAAATTTAGCCAAACCCAACATTAGTATTGAGCATATTTATTTCTTCATTCATCATAGATATTAATAGTATTGTACTAGTGTAATTATTTTTCATAATATTTTACTACCTTTATAAAATCCATAGGAAATATATTTCTTCATTCATCATAGATATTAATAGTATTGTACTAGTGTAATTATTTTTCATAATATTTTACTACCTTTATAAAATCCATAGGAAATATATTTCCACACTGATTTTCAGACATTGTTTTGTTTTTGTAAAGTATTTAATACCAGACTAGTGTCCTTTGTAGAGGCATATATGTGGGTTATTTTCCTCTGTATACATAATATTGAAAGAGATAATATTAGATAAAACGAGAGAACTTTTGGGATAATAATAGGAATGCTTAGGAAAGACATATTTATTGTAAAGTATAACAATATTTCTATTAGTCCATTTGTTAAATTAAAAATATTTATTGTGAATAAAATATTTGATTAAATATTATCTTATCATGTAAATAAATATTCTTGCTTTTTATTAAATACGTTTCTGTTTTGTTGGCATTATTACATTCATTATTCAGAAAATCGAGTTCAATAAAGCTTTATTATTTTTTATTTTTAAAAAAAGTACATTTCAATAGTCATATAAAATTTTATTTATTTATTTTATTTATTACTTATTTCATCTGCATTATAAAAAGATAAGTAAAATTAAAAAAAAAAAATCCAAGTCAGATGTCACATGACCTAATTTAATAAGCTTGTATTTACAAATATTATATATAGAGCTCACAAAATAAGCTCTTAACAAGCTTTGCAGAATATCCCCAACCTCAGATGATGCCATTAGCAGAAACCAGTCTGGGATTGGGTATATTCTGCAAAGCTTGTTAGGAGCTTATTTTGCAAGCTCTATATATAATAAGGTAAGACAATATGTAACCATTAGAAACCAGTCACCACCTAAACATACCAATATAGATAGTAATCAATATTTCTCAATGTTCTCAAGGCAACCTCTCTCCTTTTAATAATAAGAGTGGAAATCCACTCTTACTAATGGTCCAATGAATATGGATTTCCACTCTTATTATTAAAAGGAGAGAGGTTGCCTTGACAACAGTGAGAAATATTGATTTCTATCTATATTGGTATGTTTAGGTGGTGAATGGTTTCTAATGGATAACAAGATAAGCACAATGTTTATTGTCCTTATTTTCAAATACATTTTTGTAATGTAGTTGGTAGCATAAAATATACTCTCTCTTTCTGCTGCAATGGTTTTATTTAATACTTGCTGCAAGTTTATATCAAAAGATATCAAAATTAGATATATTTATAGGTGTAGATATAAATACTTATATTCGAAGAACTTTAAGATATTATGAAAATGTTTTATCCGCTAGCCATGTGATATTTAAATGTTCAGATATTTTGTTATTCATATTTGCATTTCCATTTGCCTAAGACATAAGATGTCTAATGATAAAGTTATGAAAAGAAGATGGAATATTTAATGTATAACTTAAATAGTTATTTCATTTTAATGTATTTATTACTATTATCATTTTTTGTGCCAAATACATTTTTGAACCCTGTAATAGACATTTAAAAACCTAAGATAATATTTAAAATTTTAAGAAGAATCTAAAGTTAAATAAAGTAAAAAACTGAGATAAGATTTCAAATTTTAAAAAGAAGCTAAAATAAACTTTAAGTTGGAATAAGAACCTGATATTTTAGTACTGATAGTTAGATTTTATTTTCTATAAAAGAACTAACATTATGCAAAAAATCCATAGCTTTTATGGTAACATACCTGTCTGAACCTTGTTCAGGTTTATCCACTCCTGATGTTGGTAAGAGTTACAGAGTTCAGTTTTTGTCAACCAATATGATGGCCTTGATTGGATGGTTACAGACACTTTTGATCTCTATTCTGATAATATTGGTTAGGGTTTATATATATATATATATATATATATATAAATATACATTTATCTCTGTACTGTTATAATATATATATATATATATATATATATATATATTATAACAGTACAGAGATAAATGGAGTGAAGGTGGGGTGATGGCATTCATCATCAAGTCCAAATAAACAAAATATTTCAAATAATGAAATTTAATATAATAATTAATATAAAATATAAATAATGAGCATGATATAAAGTAATGAGCATAGACCAGGCTAACTATTTAGACATTGCCAGCTTTCAGCAATTATTTAAACATTAATTTGGATGCACAAATTTAAGTGCTAGTCCATAGAATATACAACCATAAAACAATAATGCTGGGATATTAAAACATGCTGATCATCATCAATGCTCTGGCTAATACCATTAGTATACTGGCCAACTAGAAACTTAAATTGTGATAAATACTAAACTAAATAAAAATGTAGTGCATGGATTTTAAAGAATATACTCTTTATCACAACCCAGGATTCTGTTCAACTGGATTCCCAAACACTAATATACTTTTCTTTCATATAATAGACCATTATGCATCAATATAACTCAGAGAACAACAAGCTCTATAACTGTTGCAATACTTAATATTCTAAACTATCTAGAATTAAGTTTACTGGAATAATTTTAACAATGAAATAAAAGTTTATTAATAACAATAATAAAAAATATCATTAAGGTCTGTAGAATATGGCTATACACATAAATTAAGTGTTCTGATAAAAACAAAATTCAAGTTATTACATTGTTTTACCTATAAGTTCCAATATAAAACACTATATCTCTATACCCAGACATATGGTATAATTTATGGACATATTTGAATCATCATATAAAAAAATTTAAGTTATCACATTTTAATGATACAGATATCTCATAAGGTTTACATAAAACACATATATATCATCACACAGATGCACTGTATAATAATTGATTAACATAAATGAAATTCATTTCCTTTTTATTATACATAATTGATAGATTTAACATATATGTGTGCGCATAGAAATGTATGTGCATGCTAATGTTTATACCATGATATTTTAATTTATCAAAATAAAATTATTAAAAATATATTTTTCATGTAACTGCACATGTATAATGTGTGTATACATAAAATATAGATGATATTAATTAAAATTATTAATTAGATTATCTTTTATGGTCAGTAAAAGTTTTTTTTTTAATCTAAAAGGATTTTTCTTTTTTCAAAATAAAATTGTCTCTGAATCAATCATTTCATTCAAGCAAAATATTACTTGTTTTCTTTTAAAATATATAGATTTTAAATGTCATTTTTACTAAAGAAATTATTTTAAATTTTGTTCTCATTATATTTGTCACTTTTAAAATGTCATTCTAAAGAAATTATTTAATATAACTCACCAGCTGTACTTTATATAAATATGATATGATACATTTATCTATGGTTCTTTGCATATAGACAAAGCAGCATACATATAATTCTTCAGCCAGCTGATGGACTCTCTGGATATCATCATCAGGAGATGTATAATAAGGTGTTGAAATTCAATCAACTCTTAGACTTCAAGCCAACATCTAATACTATATTAATTATGGAGATCATAGAGAAGTTGGGTCTTCCTTCTAGATGAATCTAAACTCCAGCATAGTGAACTAGTAGTAGCCACCATCTTTTATATCTTCATGGTAGGGTTGTATAACTCTGGAAATCAACTAACCAACTTCCTCTAATCTTTTTTCAAACCTTTTTATAGTAGGGTGGGGATGGAAAAAATTCATAAACTTAAGAATGTTTTTTCCTATTTTTATCAATTTTTTTAGTCTACTTTAACCCTTTCAAAAGCAACTTTGAATTTTATCAGTATAATCTACAAGCTTTACTTACAAAAAAAAAGATTTCTAAAATAAATAGTAGACATTTTACCAAAAATGTTATACAAGTTTTAATTTAAAAAAAGATTTCTAAAATAGATATGGAAATCTTTACAATTATCAGTAGATTTATTTTAACATAATGCTTGTTTTAATTTCAAATTATAATTCAATAAAAATATTAATTAGATCTTTTTTTGTTTATTTTATAATACAATTTTATTTTAAATTCAAAATTAATGAATCCCTTATTATTCCAGTGTACATGTAGAAAATATCTATAAAAAATTTGACTGTATTTGTTTCTACTTTTTCTTTTGACTTTATATATATATATTGTAAATATTGATAAGTCTATCTATATTTTAAAAATTGTCATTTGTTATTAAAAAAAAATCTCTTTGAGTTGATGTTTATATATGAAGTATTATTATTTATGGTTATTAGGTATAGTTATTGTTTGAAGTTATTATTTTATTTATATGTTGATGGTACATCATTATGAATATTTAATTATTATAAATAAATAAGGACATATAAATTGTTGATATATAAAAAATTATTTTATTTGCAGTGATTATTAAAAAAAGCAATATTATTATTTATGTATATTTTTAAAGCTGTCAAATAAATTTTCAATTTAATATTTTTTATATATATATGCTTGATATTTTATTTTTTTTTAATGTTAATTGTTTTAAAAGAAAACATGTGTAACAATGGTTTTCAAAACAGCATTTGCTAGCACGTGGAACAACAGCAACAACAATAAAAAGAAGCCATTATGATTATTATTGGGATGGTAATAAAACCAACTGAAGGATAAAATTTTGTTGTACTTTATTTCTTTGAAATTACCATTTTTCAGAATATCGGAATAAGATAGATTTCTATGGTAAATACATAAATTATGGCTTGCTAATCGAGATATATCGCAGCCAAGAGGCTGCACCGTTTCTTTCATTTATTCCAAGGCAATTTAAAATGAGACAACTAAGAAAATTTCAATATATGTATTTCATCGCGTCTGAAGCTGAAATTTGACATAGCTATCTGGAATCTATAATGGTCAATCTAATAATAATCTGGAGGTAATTATAATTAATATATTGGATTTAACATTTCAATTTATCTATTTATTTTTCAAGGAAAGAAATTTTAAAAGGATAAAAATATACATATATCCAAGAATTGACAATTTTCTCTAACGTGATAGTTTTCTCACCTTCACTAGAATGCATTCTAATATTAAACGGATAAAGAAATAAAACAAAGGAATAAGTTGACTTTTGAAGGAAAACTGGACATGTGAACTTTGAAAGGTAGTTAATAATTTTATATGTATAAATGATATATAAATATATTTTTGAGATTGATATTTTTGTTTACTTTTATTTTTCATTATAAAAATATAACGTTTTATAAATAGTCAATTCAAGCGTCTTGTTTTCTAACAGCAATAAACGTTTAACAGGTGTTAAAATTAATACTTAAGTAATTTAAAATCTTAAAGTATGGCTTATAGGTTTGGGTTGTATATGAGTTGTTATATATATTTTAATAAGTAAATTTATATTCGTAAATTTTTTATTATAAAATTTTTATCATTAATTTATTTATTTTCATTTTTTTTTTAAACTTCGTATAATAATTCTTATGCATGCCAAAACAATAATTATATGTATTTGCTGTATGTAATATTTTTTTTTTATTATTTTAAATATCTGAAAAGTATAAGTATGGATTTGTATTTATATTCATATCTACTTGTTAAGCATAGATATGTCTTTATATATTTAATATATATACTTATTGCAAGTATATATGTATGTTTATTATTTGGGTTTGTATTTAAAACATTGATATTACCTAAAATTAAACCATAATATATAATAAAGGATGTACTATTTGTTTTATAAGTAACGTCTTTGTAATTTATTTGAAAGAGCGGTAATATATTATTCTTATTTTTCTTTTAATGCTAGAGTCATTATGAAATTAATTGAATTCACAATTTATTTATATATAACCGGGATAATTTTGTCTTTCTTCAATTTAAATGGAATGCAGCAAGTACGTTCCATTACATTTGGCGCAACAACTAGGGCTCGAAATAAGCTAATTAGGGCTTGAAATACCCCACATACCTGAGAGATGTGTAGTATATATATTTATGTGAGATATATACTTTAAAGAAAGAGAAGCATTTTTGTGTGTTTAATTTTTTTTATATAAATGGAAATATTTTGGCCTTATGTTTAGATGGTGATTGTTACTGTTATTGTATTTTTTTAATGATGAAAGATAAATATAGTCATGAAGCAGTTTAATTTCAATTTAAAAATTATATTGATGGTGTTAAATTATAGCATAATAATTTTGTCCATATTTGGAAAGTTTATGTTGTAGAAAATCTATAATTTTGAAGGTTGGATTGGATATTTGATTGTTGGAGTTTGGTTGGTTCTGTTGCAAGAATTGATGTTGGATGGGGAATTTTTGTCATTGTCTTGAGGATGTGATGCATTCATGTCACTTGTGATTGATTGATCTCATTTATTGCTCCAACCCAAATTTTGATGTTTATTATTATTATCATGAAGCAGTTAACAGTAGTCCTGCCATGATTTTACCTCTAAAACTCCAGAGAGAGTAAGGTATAATTATTTTGATATATGTATAATATTTGCCTCTAAGTCTCCCAAAGATGAGCAAGGAAATATTTTATAAATAATAGCCCCTAAGACTTGGATGTAAGGAGGGCAGTGTAATAGTGTTTTCAGAAAATTATTATGGGTTGTAGTAGCTTGGATAGAATGAAATGTGATAGTCATCTAAGTGTTCATGAAACATTGTATGCTTTAGGAGTAATGATTGAATCCTTTTATCTATATCAAAATTGTGAAGTGCTAATCAATCTTTTGGCTGTCAGTATCTGTCGGATCTTTGGAGGAATAGATAAGTATATAACTTAAATATATAACACCAAACTTAAGGGCTTGATTAATTGATTATTGTTTGTAACAAATAATCTATTACATTGATTATCAATTAGGGTTTGAAAACAAACATATCAATGTTTTATTTTACATTATAAGTGACCTTTAAACATGAAGTTCAATTAGTGAATGTTTGTTGATAGTAAACTGCATTAGTACAATTTTAGTAAAATATTTCGGGCACAAAAGTAAATAATTATTGAAGTTGATTTTTTTTTATGTATATAAAATGTTATTAAGTTTTAAGGTCCAGAAAATTTATAGGTATCAATTTAGTAAGTTTATGCTTAACTACCATTATCTTGAGTGTGAAAGTTATCTCACAATATTATTGAATTGGTTGTTTTCAAGGCATGTGAACATTTTATTATATTTTAAATATTATGAGGTTATATTAAATTTGATATGAAATTTCCACATTTCAATATTATATGAGTGTAGAATATTTATTATCATTACATATAAATAAATGTTAGTTAGTGATCTCAGTTGTTACTTTCTTTTTCTCTCTCTATATATATTTTTAGAGGAATTTATTATTGTTATGGTGATAGATGAGATTTTTTTTTTAAGTCAAGAAGTTCATGAGTTCAAATAACTGAAATTTAGATTGTCGGATAGCTATATTATTATTTATGTATATTTTTAAAGCTGTCAAATAAATTTTCAATTTAATATTTTTTATATATATGCTTGATATTTTATTTTTTTTTAATGTTAATTGTTTTAAAAGAAAACATGTGTAACAATGGTTTTCAAAACAGCATTTGCTAGCACATGGAACAACAGCAACAACAATAAAAAGAAGCCATTATGATTATTATTGGGATGGTAATAAAACCAACTGAAGGATAAAATTTTGTTGTACTTTATTTCTTTGAAATTACCATTCTTCAGAATATCGGAATAAGATAGATTTCTATGGTAAATACATAAATTATGGCTTGCTAATCGAGATATATCGCAGCCAAGAGGCTGCACCGTTTCTTTCATTTATTCCAAGGCAATTTAAAATGAGACAACTAAGAAAATTTCAATATATGTATTTCATCGCGTCTGAAGCCGAAATTTGACATAGCTATCTGGAATCTATAATGGTCAATCTAATAATAATCTGGAGGTAATTATAATTAATATATTGGATTTAACATTTCAATTTATCTATTTATTTTTCAAGGAAAGAAATTTTAAAAGGATAAAAATATACATATATCCAAGAATTGACAATTTTCTCTAACGTGATAGTTTTCTCACCTTCACTAGAATGCATTCTAATATTAAACGGATAAAGAAATAAAACAAAGGAATAAGTTGACTTTTGAAGGAAAACTGGACATGTGAACTTTGAAAGGTAGTTAATAATTTTATATGTATAAATGATATATAAATATATTTTTGAGATTGATATTTTTGTTTACTTTTATTTTTCATTATAAAAATATAACGTTTTATAAATAGTCAATTCAAGCGTCTTGTTTTCTAACAGCAATAAACGTTTAACAGGTGTTAAAATTAATACTTAAGTAATTTAAAATCTTAAAGTATGGCTTATAGGTTTGGTTGTATATGAATTGTTATATATATTTTAATAAGTAAATTTATATTCGTAAATTTTTTTTTATTATAAAATTTTTATCCTTAATTTATTTATTTTCATTTTTTTTTTTTTAAACTTCGTATAATAATTCTTATGCATGCCAAAACAATAATTATATGTATTTGCTGTATGTAATATTTTTTTTTATTATTTTAAATATCTGAAAAGTATAAGTATGGATTTGTATTTATATTCATATCTACTTGTTAAGCATAGATATGTCTTTATATATTTAATATATATACTTATTGCAAGTATATATGTATGTTTATTATTTGGGTTTGTATTTAAAACATTGATATTACCTAAAATTAAACCATAATATATAATAAAGGATGTACTATTTGTTTTATAAGTAACGTCTTTGTAATTTATTTGAAAGAGCGGTAATATATTATTCTTATTTTTCTTTTAATGCTAGAGTCATTATGAAATTAATTGAATTCACAATTTATTTATATATAACCGGGATAATTTTGTTTTTTTTTTCAATTTAAATGGAATGCAGCAAGTACGTTCCATTACAATATATATATATTTGTGCACCCACACTACTATGTTGTTATATGCCATAAAAACCATATACAATATACATTTGGTGGATATGTTTATTTGTTAGCCATTACACATAATTTAAAAAGCATGGATGTCTTGTTATATAATAAGCTAGGTCTTAAACAGTCTACTATCTAACAAAATAAAATATTTGGACTTAGAAATTACAAGATCTGGTCATATACTGAAATATAAAATAATAATTAATCCAATTAACATTTGAGATTATATTCACCCTAAATTAAAATTGCCAATGGCATAAATTTTTGAGATTATATATATATTTTATTAGATTAGAGATATTAGGCTATGTAAAAATAAATAAGAAATGAAATATTGGAGTTTCTGCTAATGATCTTAAGAAAATCAACTACAACAAATAGAAAAAGCAAAAATTATGAAAATAATTCATCCATAAGATCTGATTTAATGGTTATCTTAAAAAAATAATAGTAAGAATTGAAAGCTATAGCATATATAATGACATAAAATGATATATCACATTTTCAATAATGACTTTAATATTGTATCTGTCAATCTTTATACTATCACTAATTTGTCTGACATTCATCTAAAGAAATAACATACATACCATAGCTCTCAGGTATCAAATTGTTGTTCTTTTTGAACTAATTATCACCATAAAATTTATAATGAAGTGAATGGATTTTAAATGTAATCTTTATTAGTTTGTGCCTTCCAATTAATTCTAGAGAAAATTATCTAAATATTCATACCTCATATATATATCATATAGTTTTAGCCTGGGGCTTCTTTTTCCATTATAATGTGAATAGTTTTACTTCTATATTATTATCTCTAATTTAATAAAATACTTAAAACAAATTAAAAAAGAATACACAATTTATTAACATGTTAATATTGAATAATATCCTGTAACTAAGACTACACTTTCTATAATGTCAATTTTTCATTCTATAATAGTTATCTCTTAATAGTACAACTTAATTTCTAATGTTTAGAATCTTATACATCTTTTTATTAAAGCTAATGGATTTGGATTTTATTTTTGCTTATTCTTGGTTTTAATCTATAACTAGTTATCAAATATTATTACCAATTTATCTCTCAAGATCTTAAAATGTTCCATAAAAAGTGTCAAAATATGTCATATATTCTTTAGTCTGTATATATGTTTTTTAGGATATAATTATAAATTATTGCAGTATTATATTATATAATGAGTTAAACTGATAGTAATCAAAGTTCAGACTTTAAAAATTATAATTTATTTTTATGCATTTAAGATTAGATTACTGCTTTAATTCTCGAAAAGTTTATTTTCAGTAACATCTATAAACGCTAATGTTTATTATAAATAAAAAGCTGTCCTATGAAAATTTCTAAGATTATATCTGTCTTCAGTATTACTAATATTTATTAAAGCAAGTGTTTTTTTTTTTTTTCTACAGTACAGGCTTTTTCATACCTGCACTTATATATGTAATATATAGGGGTGTTGAACTCGGACTTTCACATGACCATCAACCGTCCATGCTATCTCATACCGCTGGTCCACTTGATCACACACATGTCGAAAAGATAAATAATTATTATATCTCGGTCTTATTATGTAAACTTTTTCAATTTTTTCTGGTCTCCAAGATTAGAATTTTAGTGAATTAAAAGTAATAAAAAATAATTATAAATTTCTATGAGAACTTTCAATTGTTGTTTATAATACATTTTAGTAAATAAATTTAACAAAAAAAAAAATCACCTCACACCTCAAAAAAAAAAAAAAAATCACCTCACACCTCTCTAATCTATACATTATAAATAACTTCAAAAACTCTTGCTTTTTGAAGATAAACCTGTCAATTAACTATATAACCTAGCCATAAGAAAATATATATATATATATGGTTTAATGATATTAGCAAGAAAATTAGTTTCATATTTTTTATGTACAGTATCAGGTCTAAGCAACCACTTAATATGATTTTAAGTAAAAAAAATTAAGATTGCTCTTTCAAATTTATAAAAAGTTTTTTTTTAACACCAATTAATGTATTCATTATTGAGCTCATTTTTAAATTTAACTCTTTATCACGAATTCTCAAAAATGATTCGTCAAACGGATTTTATATTGTTATTATTTTTTGCTACATTATTAAAATATAATCTCAATATACATATACAACAAACCACCCACAAACTTCTTTATAAATCTTGATTTATTATAAAAATTATTACAACGTACAAAGATATACTCCAATATTTCGATTATATTCTTTTATAGTCCTTAATAAATCAAGATTTATCAAGAAGTTTGTGCGTGGTTTATTGTATATATATTGAAATTAATGAGCTATTTTTAAAATAGAAGGTTGTTCGTTGTTATTTTTTAATTTATTAAAATATAATCTCTAAAATTTCAGTATATTGTCACAAAAAATAGTAAAAACTCTAAATATGTAATCATATAGATAAGATGTTTGGATAACGTTTGAATTCAAAATGATTTATTTTAGACATCCATAACAATCTCACTTTTTAATATCTAAATATGTAATCAACAAAGTTACATAAAATTTTATGGAAAAAAAAAACCACACACACAATAAATATTTTTGATAACAAAGGTCATGTATGATATAAGGATCCTGTATTTTTAATAATCAATTCATAAAGCTCAAATCACGGCACATGCGCTTTATAGATAGAACACTACTTAAACTGAAAACTTTCCTTCCCAAACGGCAAGATAAAGTCTTTTTAAAAGACAAAATGGATCCACTTTATCTTTTTTCACTCAAGCAATATGTATGGGCCAATCTGAAGCATTTGGAACTAAGAGCGTGAAGATTTTGATTAATCACTTTAAATTACTAATGATATAATTATTATTAATGACGCTTGCGAAATTTTAACAATTTATGATACATCATTATTAGATGGAAACTTAAACATATGTAAATATTTTATTAATATAGCACTATGTTTTTATATAATTTATAAATAAAGTAGCTCAAACCATGGCATAATCAATTCAGTAAGAAACAATTGCAAACATAAAATTATGTTATGAATAAAACTGTGATCTAAATAGTTCTGTTTTTCTAACAATAATTGAAATAGCACAGATTAGCATATTCTCAGTAATAAAACTTTATTGAACAAAATTCAGTTCAGTCATAAGATCTTTATAAATATCACATGATCAACATTTCTTATGCTTACTCATAACTTATTAAAACAGGCAAAACTCTCCATACAGTCATGTCACCCAATGCATTCATTGATTACTCTAGCTTGCACTGAGTGGCACTACTGTATGGAGTATTTTACCTATTTTAATCTTTATAATACTGTGAAATAGTCAAAATATTTGTTTTCTTACATTCGTTAATAAGAAAATAAATGTTACTAATTACAAACTTTTTAATTATAGGACATAAAATATTTTGTACTTACGTATTAGTCCAGTGGTGATGAAAGTACAAATATGTATATTAAGACTGAATTAAACACATTTACAATCATCTAAAAGGGAAATAAATTAATTTTCTAAAGAGACAGAATTGCATGGTTAAATATATTTTATATAAAAAATAAAATTTCATATAACATTACAATATTAGTCAAACAAACTAAACTTTATTAAAAGTCTTCCATGACCATGGTTTTATCTATTAACAAATAGACCTTTTCAAGTGAAATTTAACTAAACATTCCACATATATAAACCAAACAAAATAGCCTTGCTGTTATTCATTTCAACACCCAACTTCCTTTAACATAAAAAGTACGGCTTCATGAGATTGATGGCCTCAGATTCAAAATATTTTATCATCAAAAAATTGTTCACTCTTCTTTTCAATTCACTTTTTCATAAAAGATAACCTCTGCATTGTCAAATAATATTTTATGACCTGTATTCAGTTCATGAATATACATGGGAGAGATATCTATTTTTAATTCTACTCTTATAAACTCTTTTCATTAAGACTTAATTCACTCTGACCTATATAAATTTTATGACAACTGCAAGAAATCTTATAAACTACTCCAGGAAAAGATTTGCAATCAATTAACTATTTTGAACCATTTAGTAATGAATTTAAATTCAGGCCTTTCATTTAAGCCACATTTATATCACCCAATAAAAAGCTATTCTTAGAAGTCACTTTACTAATTGATGACTTATATGGCAAAAAAATAAACTCTTTATTCTTGTTAACAGAAATCTTTATTATTAACAGATTTATAGATATTTTATTAAATATAATATTTCTTATAAATTCATTATTATATCATAACTCAATATAATGGGAAGCAAATTGATTCTTCTGAATATAACTATTATTTTTAAAATTATTGAATCTTCTATTTTTATAACAAAAATTTAATAAAGAAAGTCTCTTATGAATAAATGGTTCATAAATATCTACCCTTATCATATTTCTTTTTTTCTTTAATAAATGACTACAAAATAAAACATCAGCTTTATCAACACTTAAATCTAAAAATTTTAACTTAACAAATTCAGATGAACTCCCCTCAATAGAAAATTTAATATTAGAACCAAAAGCATTCAATCCATCAAAAAATTCTCAATTTGTCCTCTGTCTAACAATCATACAATCAGCAACATTCCTAACAAATAATTTAAAAAAAAAAATATTAACACTACTCTCTAAAAAGAGCACATTAAATGAGAAATAATATAATCAATAACCCAACCCTCTTTAATTTTACACAACAAATAATTACACACAAAGTACATAGAATTCTCTAATAACAATAGCTAATCATGAATGACCTTAATCTTATCTGCAGAAAAATATTCAAATTTTTTTAAAACATCAGGAAACATTAATGCTTTTTATCTTATCAACTCATTGATACATGTTTTCAATATCTAAGCTATCAGAAACATAATCTTTTTTAAAACAAATCCATTTTATTATATGTTTCAAAAGAAGATACACAAAATTGACCTAAATTTATATAATTCTTAAAAAAAATCAGAAGAAATTTTGAAGATACTTAAGTATTAGTCCTGCAACACAGAGCACATATTAGACCTGTTGTGCATTTTCAATTTGCATCAATCTGCTGATAATTTTGTAATCTTGTGACCAGATCAAAATAACATGTGCATGGATCATGTACATGATATTTTCACAAAATTTGCACAAAATAACATGTATGTGGAAATTATGCATAGTATTTTTGCAAGATGAATATGTATGTGAAAAGGCATAGTATGTCAAAAATGTGCTCCATGTTTCATGAATAAAAATACCACTTTCACACACAAAAAAGTATAAAATATGGAGTGGCATTACATATAACTTCATATTAAAAAGATTTTAAAAAAATATTGATTTGCCATACCAAAATATATATGACTTTAACATGAAAAAGTTTAAAATATCGATATTAGAAAGAACATTTTTAAAAAAAGAGAGAGAAATATAGATGACTTTCACATGAAAAACTATAAAATTTGTAACAACACTAAAGATATGAATTTAATGTTTTTGGCCCAAAAATACATAAAATACATGAAGCCATTACATAAATCCCAAATGCTACTTTAAATATGAACAAACAATCACTAAATTACAAAAATAGCCTAAAATATTATTTTAAAAAAGCATTAAATATATACATATGCTACTTACTATCTAATATATAACAGGAATTGTCGTGTTGAAACAAGTAATTTGTCATTTACTTTTATGACACAAAATGAAGTCTTCAACTGAAAAATTTACCCCCAAAATGGAGTTTTACTGAACATGTGATTGTGCAGTATTTCACCTGAATGGGATTTTTTGCAGAAATAGTAATAAATGAATATATTTTTTAAAAAACAACTACAAAATATATTCACAAAATAAAGAAATATAAATTACAACTGTAAATGAAGCAGATCGCTGTTAGGAATGGGATTCTAGAACCTTCCAACCATGTTCCCTTACAAATGGCAATTTTGCTTTTGCAATCTTGAATGTTACACACCATTGCTTGTCCAAAGTGTGTATGTAAATGCTCATACTATGTCCATTCAGACACAGTTTTACTAATGACAGGATTCCTTGTTTTTGAAAATATAGTACAGCATTCATTTCTGTAATTGGCAGCTTCCAAATTGTCATTATTTTGTACGGTTTACAAATAAAAAAACAATTAATTAGGAAATTATGAAAAGTAAATCAAAAAGAAAAAATGAAAATGACATATACTTAATCACTTAAAACAAAATGAACTGGAGTAACTTAAAAGTAGAAATAATATAGAAATTACTTAGATAAAGCAAAAACGTAATTGAGGAAAAAATACAATTGAAATCAAAAATGCAGTTGAAGATCAAAATGCAATAGCTGTTGTCAGAAAGAAATCTGGACAATAACTGAAAATGTCAAAATATCAAAAAAAAGACCATATTTTGATGAAGAGAAACATGTTTTCATACAAGATCAGATAACATTGCAGGGTTTATTTAGCTTAAATTTGATGTGATCACAAGATTACACATTTATTGCAGATGTTAAAAGGTGTACCATCTCTCCTATATTCCAGGACTAATACTTAAGTACCACTTTGAAATTTTATCAACAATTTCCTCTGTAAAATAAAAAATATACCTTAAAGGAAAATTATTTGTATGAGATCTTAAAGAAAAAAACCTTAGGAGCCCAAATATCACTAGGATAACAAGTTTAATAAATAGATCTATCTAAAAAAATATTTTCTTTTAAAGTGCATTTTTGATTTTACAGAGGGGGGGGGTGTTGATAAAATTTCAAATTTTTTTCAATTTTTTTAAGAATTACGTATCTTCTTCTTTTGAAGCATATAATAAAATTAATGGATTTGTTTTAGGAAAAGCTTATTTTTGATAGTTTAGGCATTATAAACATGTAACAAGTTTTTGTTTTATATGGACTATTTCCTCTCTATGGTGTTGTGTCTTTAGAAAAGTTTATTTTAGTTAATCCAAGTTAGTATCCAGAACGGTGTTTGTGTTAGTTCCAGCAACAAATGTTAATAATTCACGCAAACAGTTTTGCTAACGTAGTAATATCCACAACGGGTTTTGGAGTTTTTTCCCTCTCTTCAGGTGTTTGACAGTGCAGTTAGCATGGGATTCGACCTGGGTCTTAGTTCTTGTTATGAATTTAAGTGCCTAACCAACTGAGCCTCCTGCCAAGGCCAGTATGTCATTACTATCTATGAGGTTTTTCCCTTTTCCTCAGGCAAATTGTTGTGTTTCTACATTAGTAGTCCCGTGTAGGGTTTTTGCTTGAGCAGCTTTTTAAATTTTTTTTTGTCCTTTTCTCTTTATCCAATATTTTTGATTTTCCCAATGTTAGGCGCACCTCTCTTCTATTCAATTTGATGGGTGTCTCACCAATATATCTCACATTCCATGGTATTTATAGATGCATTTTCTTTGCAGCATTTCAAGTTTAGGCTTTGTAGTGTAGATTCTCGTAGTGTGGTATGGTCTGAAAATGTTCGATGTTATACTATTCAGATTTTCCTTAATTTGTTTATTTTTGGAAGATGGCAATAATTTCTTTTTTTGATGGTTCAATGGGAAAATACAAAAATATGAAAAATAAAAGAGAAAATTTAAAGAAGCTGCTACATGAAATGGAAAAAATCCCATAACAACCTAGTGTGACTATACATAATGTATGAAATCACTAATCAACTTTGTCTGAGGAAAAAGTGGAGAAATCATAGACTCATAGATAAGTATATGAAATTACTACATACTGTTCTTTGGCAGGATGGCTCAGTTGTTAGGTTTTAAATTTCAATAATCAAGAATCTAAGGACCCAGGTTCGAATCCATGCTAGTACTGTCACTGGTCAGCCAGCAACTGAAGAAGAGGGGAGAAAATTTCAACGTTGTCATATACTAACCTGTTTGCTGTGATATTACTACATTGTGATATACTAACCTGTTTGTGTGATATACATTTGTGTGATATTACTAACATTAAACAAATTGGGAATTAAAAAATTAAACTCTAAAGACTTAAATATTGAATAGTCAATATAAAAATACAGCTAGAACACCATCATCACAAACCTTCAGAAAAACACAATGTAACAAGTTAGTTGATAGGATAAAAAGTAATAATGTGATTCTTGATGTTTTGAAGAAATTTGAATATTTTTCTGCAGATAACATTAAGGTTGTTCATGATTTGCTATTGTTATTAGAAGATTCTATGTATTTTGTGTGTAATAATGTGTTTTATAAAATTAAAGAGGATTGAATTACAGGTTATCATATTTTTCCTTTAATGTGTTTTGTCTATATTGATTTTATAGTGTTATTAATATATTTCTGTTGCTTTAAAATTATTTGTTAAGTATGTTGGTGAATGTTTGTTTGTTATACAGGAAGATAAATTGAAGGATTTTTTGATGGATTGAATGCTTTTAATTCTAATATTAAATTTACTATTGAGGGGGGGGGTACATTTGAATTTGTCAAGTTAAAATTTTCAGATTCAAGTATTGATAAAGTTAATGTTTTATTTTATAGTCATTTCATTAAAGAAAAAATGTAAGAAATACGATAAGGTCAGATAGTTATCAACTTTTACTCATAAGAGAATTTATTTATTGAAATTTTGTTGTAAGAATAAAAGGCTTAATAATTTTGAAAATAATATTTATATTCAGACATGTCAATTTGCTTCTGATTATATTGAGTTATGATATAATAATAAATATTATATTTAATAAAAATATTTATAAATCTGTTGATAATAAAGATTTAAGTTGTAATAAGAAGAGAGTTTATTTCTTTGCCATATGTCATCAATTAGTAAATTGATTTATAAGAATAGTTTTTTATTGGGAGGTGTGAAAGTGGTATGGAAGAAAGGCCTGGTTTTAAGTTCATTATTAAATGGTTCAAAGCAATTAATTGATGGCAAATCTATACCTGGAATAGTTTATATGATCTATTGCAATTGTCATAAAATTTATATAGGTCAAAGTAAATTAAAACTTAATAAAAAATTTAAAGTTCATAAGAGTAGAGTTAAAAATAAATATAATAATTCAGTTTTGTATATTCATGATCTGAATGCAGATCATCAAATATTATTTGACAATGCAGAGGTTATTTTTATTAAAAAAGTGGATTGGAAAAGAAGAGTAAAAAAAATTTAGATGATAAAATATTTTGAATCTGAGGCTATAACTCTCATGAAGATATTCTTTGATATTAAAGGAAGCTGGGTTTTGAAGTGACTAATGGGAAGGCTATTTTGTTTGGTATATATATATATGATAACAAATGGCATTCTACCAAAAACACCGTCAAGCGTAGTTTTCTGTTTACATAAACGTCAGAGCGAGTATTCACTATCTCTAACTTTAATTCCACTTTCAGATCATGATTTCAAGCTATTTGCTACGCTTGATGGTGTTTTTGGTAGAACGCCATCTGTTATCATAAATACAAGCGTTAGCAAGTTTTTTTTTAACTTGTGTTTTTTTTGTTTTTCATATATATATATGTGTGTGTATGTGTATGTGTGTCTTTGTGTGTGTGTGTGTGGTATGTTTAGCTGAATTTTACATGAAAGGATCTATTTGTTAATAGATAAAATCATGGGTGTAAAAGAATTTTAGTAAAGTTTAGTTTATTTGGCTAGTATTGTAATGTTATATGAAATTTTATTTTATTTATAATTAATAATATAACCATTAGGTATTTTTTTTAATTTATATATATATATATATTTGGTTTGGTCAATGCTGTGTGATTTATATGTTCAAATCAGGAAGTGTTAAAAAAGGCAATTAAACCAAATAAATAGAAACAAATTGAGCAAGCAATTATAAATGGCTAATAAGGACGTATATAGAAACTGACAAATAATGAAAGGATAGATGTTTTCTCTAAGTATAGTGCATGGTCTATAAATATTTGTGAGCTAATTAAATCGTATCTTTGTTTCAGAAATCAACATGCACTTAAAAGCTGTGTGGATTTTAACCCTGCTGTAATTTCCCAGTAGAATCTTCAATGAAGGTGTAGAAAGGGGATGTAGATAACTTTGAGACCACCCAATGTACATTATAATTTTTGTATGCCATATGGCTGCTCCTGTTGTTACTGTTGTTGTTGTTGTTGTTATTATTATTATTATTATTATTATTATTATTATTATTATTATTATTATTATTATTATTATTATTATTATTATTATTATTATTATTATTATTATTATTATTATTATTTCATTTGTAAGTAATTACTTTTAGATGTAACCTAATTGCCATAGTACATAAATATTTATCAATTCTAATTGTACAAATTAATGTTAACATTAATAAACAAGAAATGTGTGACTCATCATTTATTATGCTAGATGTAATGAGTCAATATATAGCACAACTTGGTACAATCAGACAGTCAATTGAGAAAAATATAAACCGGAGATATAGAGGCATGAAAAGTACCAGCAGAAAAGTTAGAAATATGCACTAAAGAATTGATAGAGGCTGTCGAGTATTGCTGGTCTAGCAGTTAGCATAATGCCTTTCAAACAGTTGGCCTGGGTTCACTTCCTGGTGAACGCCTTTGACACATGAAAAAAAAAGAATTGATAGAGGCAGAGAATATGACAACTACTCAATTAGCAATAGGGGAACTTTATGGTACTTACTCTTCTGAGTGGCCTGTTTATTCAATAAGTCTGTCACATTCATTGCTACATCTATGACAAATCCAGTCAAAGGTATGCCCAGCACTTCATAATTGTCTGCACTATATCACACCACTAAATTTCCTTATTTCTTTTATCCATTTTATATATAGTCTCTATGCTTGTATTTTATAATCTCTTAGTATCCAGTTTAAAACTTGAACTATCCATCTGTTATCATCTCTTTTAAAAGTACATCCAACTCAGCTCCAATTCATCCTGTTTTTTATTTCAATGGCATCACTAATATATGTTTGTTCTCTCATCCAAATATTTCACTTTTAATCTTCTTTTGGTATTTCTGATGTACATATCTCCAATACTTCATTCAGTTTTCTGAAATCCCTGAACTTCTCTTTTGTTAAGTATCCAAGTCTCAGATCCATAAGTAAGAACTGGTAATATGCACCTGTTATAAACCTTCCTTTTCAACCACATAGGCATATTTCTTTATAATATTAATTTAGTTCTACTAAAAGTACTCAATCCACATTTGATGTTATAATTAATTTCATCTATTATGTTTCCATTTATATTAATAATCTGGCCAAGGTATTTAATCTATGATTATCAATCTCTATTATCTTCTGAGGAATTCCACTGAACATTACGATAGTCTTCTAAGTGTTACTGTTAGTCCTTCTTAGTTTCGATCTGATGATTTTAGCAACATTTTCTGAAGCATTATTTTCAAAAACAACCACATCTGCTGCAAAATCTACATGATTTAAATGATCTCCATTTACTTTTATTATCTTAGCTTTCCATTATAATTCACAAAACACTTCTTGTAAAACAACTGTAAAAAGTTTTGGAGATATAGAATTATCCCATGTTGCACCATTGTCAATGTTAATCTTTTTAGTATCACTATGTAATTTAAACATTGCTGTTGCATTTTGATAAATATTTTTTTAGAATATATCAATGTCTTGTGGCTTTACCTTGATGGTCCCAAGATGTATTTTTTGTTATATTAGGAATAGTATTTACATTGTTCAATGGGAATCACATATTATTTATGTCCTTTTATTTTCTAACACCTTTTTAATATTACTAACTAACCGTATCTTAATTTTTCTTTATAGCTGAAATTATAATAAACAACATTTAAAAATGCATACATTTTACGTTAGTGATGTTTTATTTTTCTGTTCTAAAAATCTGGAATCTCTACCAGAAGGCCTATTGATGTATAAGTATCATTCCATCCATATGACATTTTTTAAAAAGTTTCCTCAGTTAAAAATCAATCCAGTAAGTTTTAGTTCTTGAGTTGTCACTCTTATTATTGAGAAGCCTGCTCAGGGCATTAGTTTAATTAAGGTAACGAAGTGCTTTAAATAATTAATACATTTAATAAAAAATATAAAAGTAATTAAGAAATAATATATATATAAAATTGCAATTTTCTCTAAAATATATATATAGTATAAAAAACTGTAATTTTTCTAAACTTTAAAAAAAGTGAAAATAATGTAAAAACATCGTTAAATTTAAGGATTTTTTTTTTTGCTCTAGCAACTCGTTTACAGTAATTTTATCTTGCGTTTTTAATTTTGCATTGAAAAAATAAAGTGTTTTTGCAATTACTAAAAAAAATATTAAAGACGCAAAGATTTAAAGTGAATAAAATTAATTTTATATAATCAACTCATCTATCTATTGGTCAGCAAAGGGGTCTCTGCTATTATTAGTTAGATACTAAAAATATTACGAGAATTGTCTTTGATTATTTGATAAAATTGTTTTACTTTTATATTTAGCTTTCATTTTCTTTAGATTTCTAATAATTGTGAAATAGAAAAATGACAACTGCACTTAATAGTGCGAAATTTTTCAGTCTACACGATTTCTAGACAGTCTCATGAAGAAATTTATTTGTATGACACGACCTTGGACAGTTTTTGAAGACAGAATTTTTGAAAATCAATATTCACAGCGCTATCTTTTTCACACATAAAGTAAATTTATAAAATCCGATCAAATTTAAATTATAGTAAGATAGCCTTTGTTGAACCAATTATAGATTCAGAAGTAAAACTGGAAATATTTTAAAAGTTTTATACCACTTTTTTTATAGAGTGTAGTCCATTAAAAAATATGATCGTGTAATTTCTTTCTGGCTAATGTTAAGTCACAATCTTTATTTTTAAAAATGCTCTGTCTTAATGGCTGATTTTTAATTATCTTCCCATTCCCCATATTCTTAATAACTATAATTTGTAACTCAAAATTAATTGCTTTCAAGTATTATTTATATAACAATTTAACAATATTTGCAATTTTATTTATATATCTACTAATATTTACTAATATATATATATTAATACACAAAACAACTTTTAGTATGATTATTGTGATTTGAGAAGTAATTTTCTTTCACCATGAGCTTACTAGAGGGTATACCATTGATCTGACATATGCGTTTCAATTTTTAATAATACTTTATTTAAATGATTTCATATTATCTAATAAAGGAGCAATTTACATCTCATCCTCTTGGCGCGATAAAAAAAAAAACCTCAAGTTTCTTTTTTTTTTTTTGTAGTTAGAAAATGTAATAACTGAAACACACAGGCTTATTATATACCTGTGTCTATATATATAATATATAGGGTATATAATAAGCCTGTGTTTCAGTTATTACATAGTACAGATGTCTACCCATCCCTTGAATATGTATTAAATGGATTATGTACTGTACATGAGGGATCAGATTGACCTTAGGTCAACATGGGTATGACAAAAATTTCGACCTCAGTGTGGCCTTTGAGCTTTTCCATCATCAGATTTTCAATTAGATGGACGGTTGAAGAGTTGGAGTGTGGAGTAGATTGAAACCTGTCCATTAAAGTATGAGGATTGGCTATATTAATATATATCTGAGCACTTATGGCATATATGTGTAGAGATCGTAATCTGGACCAACTGATAATTGCTGGTTTAGCATGAAATACGTATATTGGTGATTGTTTATTTTTTCAATATATATGTGTTCAAGTGTACCAGTGTTATGAGCTAGAATGGAGAGTGATGGGTTGTGTGAAAGTCTGTGCTCATATACCCTATATATTAAAATGTAATAACGTAAAATCAAAACAATTTTTAAAAAAAACAGTCTTGTTAAAGATTGATAATAAATTGTTTATAAACGAAACTTTCTAGCAAAAAAAGTCCAAAATTCTTTATAATCAATGTTCAAGGTTTCAGACTTTTGTATTTCTATTTATATATTTATTTACTTTTTAACTTTATTATCCTTAAGCAATATGACTTTCTTCTTGTTTACTTTGCACGTTTATTGTATTTTTATTCTATGTTTCATTTACTGATTGTGGAATATCGTAACATATTTCTTTTTATATTAAAAATAAACATTTAATTAAGATAAAAAGTTTTTTTATTATACCTGAAAAAAAGTATTATATTTTTATAAAGAAATATTTATAATTTTTCCAATACTTTATCATAAAGTAAATGTTAGATATTGTATTAATGAAAAAATGTCAATATAATAATATGAGTTCAAATTCGAGTCAGAATTGTTTTTCCAAATAAACACGTCCGTAATAATCCCAACTATAGCAAATAATGAAATAAAATTCAAATACTGGAAGTGCCACACTGAACTGGGATCCATGAAGCTTGACATTTAGAATCAATACATCTATCATTGTATTAAACTACACAGGTGGTCGAGAGGTCAGCGCGACTGCCTTGCACTTGCAGGCAGTTGCCCGGGTTGAGGGTTTGCGTCCTGGCCGATGCTATAACACTTAAAAAAAAATACAATATGGCAATATAATATTAATACCATCTATGTTCTTTATTACTTTTTACAATGAATCTTACAATGCACTATTGACAGTTTTGATTGCCCCAGCAATCTTTTTTTTCCATAGCATAAGCTTGTGGTTAAACACCTGTAGAGGCCCCTACTATCGCATTTTATATGCATATTCTCACGGTTACAGCCTCGGTAAATATTACTCAATGTGCGTTTAATAAATTTATAAATACAAAAATATGAATACAAATAGATATGAGCATATACTTTTACATTTGCATTCATGAATTTGTATTGTGTTTGTTATAGTTCTAAAGAAGATTGCTGGAGCAATTGAAACTGTCAATATTTGGTTGTAAAAAAGCATTATAAAAAGTAATAAAGAACATAGATGATACTAATATTATATGGATTTGACAATGTAATAAGAAAAATAAAATTATAATATGGCAACATATGAAGAATGATAAAAACTATTAAGAAAGACAGAATTATTAATTAATGTTTTTAATTTTAGAAACATTCCAACACATTTAAAATAGAACTTAAAAAATCACTTATATATTTTTAATAAACATTGGTTCAATTTTAATGAAATCAATAAGATATATTATTAAAAATTGCACAAAGATAATTGGTAAAGAGAAAGAGCCATATGCCAATAAATATCTATTGAGACGACAATGCTGAAGAAAAAAAAAATGAAAATCTTTAAATATTGTTCTATTAAGAAGAAATGAATATCTAGAGTTTTTTAAAAGAGTATCAAAAGAGTTAATAATGAATGATACAAAAAAATATAATTGTGAATTGGTAAAAAAAAAAAAGCTATAAAAGAGAATAAAATTTTCAAAAGTGTAAAACAAAGTATTGCTATTGGAAAGAAAGTTGTTTTAATAAGAAGGCAAAAAGGACTGTAATTGAAAAGAGAGATGAAATCATAAAATATAAAGAAAAATAAAGCAAAGGAATGGTATTACATCTGGAATTGCCCAGTATTTTAAATGAAAAATTGAGACATACAGTTAAATGAGTGAAGAAGAAAAAATTCCAGGAAGTAATGAAATTATTATTGATATCATAAAAGAAGGTGGAGAAATAAAATAAAAAATTTGCTAAGTTATACAATATATGTCTAAATAATAAAGACAATGAAGCGTAACTCTTTAATATCTTATAATTAATTTTAAAAATACCAATAAATTATCGTGATTATTATTAACTAATATCACATATTTATAGTCTATTTTTTATTTTAAATATTAATCTTTTTATAACAAATTTACTAAATATTTTTAGAACTTACTTCACTACACAACAACTGTCTTCCATTCATATAATTTTTTTCTTCAATGTTATGAGAAATCTCATAAGGATATGCAGAACTTTTAAGCAATATGGTTGAAAATCTAAACATATATGCATATAATTTAAATGTTTTACATTTTTTTAAAAAATACTTATTATATATAGTATTTTAATGCTGTAAACTGTAAAATTAAATTTATGTGAGGGATAACATTGAAGCATCTTCTAAATCTTTTGTGAAAAGATAGTATTAAACCACTAAACATCACATGATCACCATTTCTTATGCTTCTCATAACTGTTATTAAAACAGGCAAACTCTCCATACAGTTGCCACTCAGTGCAAGCCAGAGTTAGCAATGGATACTAGAAGGCTTGGGCATAAAATTCCCATCTAGTCCATATTCATCCAATATCCCCAGACTAGTTTCTGGTTTATGGCTTTCATCAGTGAGGAGCCTTGGATCTGAAAGCACTGCACTTAGATCTTGTGATCCATTGATTACTTTGGCTTGCACTGAGTGGCAGTACTGTATGGAGAGTTTTTCCAGTTCTGAAAAGATAGTAGATGATAAACAAGGGAGACCCAAAAATAATCAGAATTTTGTAATTAAAAATTGTGCATTTATTTTTAATCATTGCATATTGAATTCCTTTCAAACTGTAGTTTATTTAATGGAATGCATTGGTCTAAATGTGTTTTTTTACTTTTTAAAATAGTCCAGAAGTGCATGAAAAGTGATGCATTTTTTTTTCTTCATCACTTTTAAATTTGAAAAAAAAAAAGATACATTTTTTCATTTGAGAGAATAAAATGAAGTCACATGGAGTAACATCGAATGATTATGAGTGCTGAATTACGCTGAATTTAATTTAAAATTTGTTTTGCACTGAAGAGTTTATATGAAAACATGCTGTTATGATAAAACATGCACTCTTCATTTTGACACAAAATAGGATTTTTCAGTTTTGCTGCATAATGCAAAAGTTTCAGAATGCATGGGTTTCAAATGCCTGAACATTATGAATTCTGGGTAAACAATGCTGTTTGCAGCCAAAAAATATCAGCAGCATCTAATTATTGGACTTTGTTTGCCATGCTTTTTTAGAATGGGGTGGATTTGATACTTCCATTAAACCATTCGCAAACTTGTGTTTTTCCAGAGCAACATGAGTGTAAGCTGCTTCATGCATTATAACTGTTTTAATTTCCCTAAAAGAAAACAGGATTGCGTATTATTCCAATTTTTCAGTCATTAGATTAAATATGCAAAATGCATTTTACAAAATAATATTCTTTATGGCACTACAATTTCACACGGTGATGCCTGCCAAAAAATAATTCCAGTTATTTTTGGGTCCCCTCTCATATAATAATCAATATCTGAATTGTAAACTATGACAATACAACCATTCATCAAAACAGTTTCAAAAAATCTTCATCAGTCATATCTAGTTCTGAAACATCACTAATTACCCATAAGAATAGACTGGAATTACATTTTATATACGTTTCAGTTCTTTTGATATAATAAATTATAAACTGATAATATGACAATTTGGTCTGATTTATAAACGATGAAATTGATTAAGTAGAATATAATTGTATGCATGTGCTTACTAATAATGTAAAAATAACACAGTAATGATTGCAAATATCTGCTGATTTAAATGAATAATATGTATATTTACATATTGGAGAGAAGATTTTAATGCATAAAAATGTAGGACAATTCAATCTAATTTTTGTGATAATCATGCAAAGTATTAAAGATACATTATCATTTTGAAAAAAAATAAGCCTTCAAATATATAAATGATAAGTGCTATATGCATGATAATGAAAGGTTATTTCCCTCATGTTTTACTACAGTGGATAAATATCAATTCCTGGATTACACAATCCTCAGATTAATTTTGGTTCTAACACTTCTACACATTCAAATTTTTTGGCAACTCAGAAATAAAACCATTCATTTATTTGATTTTTTTAAAAGATTATCTAAATTAAGAATCATGGGATTAAAGAAAATCTCAAATCACACAACCAAATAAAACAAATAAAAATAATATATTTTGTCCAATCAAAATAATATACAAAATTAACAAAGCGTATGACACACTTGAATGAGAAGCTGTAAAGATACATGGAAATTATTACACGCTAAGCGCTTTCAAGGCCTTTTGCCTCATATTTATAGTGGTACTGTGAGCTTCAGAACGAGGAAATAGGGCAAGGAAACAATAGTATGCAAAGCGTATGCAAATGAACTAGATAGTCCAACGTTTGGAGATGTCAAAGCAGGTATCTTGTCTATTGATGGAGTTATTATTGCCATTAATAAAATATGCTTCTCTGATTTTCTGCTTGATGTAATTTTTCTCAATACAGACTATTTTAGGGCTGGAAGGTTCAAACACATGTCCTGTCTTCTTGGAATGCTCTAAAAATGTTGATGAATTATCATTGTTTTTCATAGCTCTATTATATGTATATCTGTGTTGTGCTGTCCTGATGATTATGCCTGCTTTGGTTTCTCCAAAATAAATGGCCTGGCAACCAGGTTGTGGGCATGATATGCTGTAAATGACATGGGGAGTCTGAGAAGGTTCAATTTTGTCCTTAGAGTTACTGATTAGACGATTAGCGCATGGGGGTGTATGAAAGCTAATTTTAAATTTATTGGACAAAACCTTGATTAATTGATAGGAGATTTTAGGTATGTGGGGAAGAGTAATATATGGAAGTTTAATATTGTTTTTATTGTCTGTGATTTTCCAATCAAAATAAGAAACTAAATTAAGAATGAGGTTTAAATTTGAGGTGGTGTGATAAATGAATAGCTGAGTTTAAATTTAGTTCTTTAGTTTTTATTACTTGATATAAGGATATCACTTCATGTAGACAGTAGTTTGGTGTTTTTATTTTGTTTATTAATTAATACAATTTATTTCTTAAAGTTTTATGATTTATTCTATGTCTAATGTTTAAGACATGCAGTACATTTACTGAAAAGAATAAGTGGTGTTTGGCTTATAACCATGTTCAAGTCACCTAATTCTTATAAGTTGATTATTTAATCTTGTACATAAGTGGCCTGGCATACTTCATAGGGAATCTCATAGATCCATGAGACTCAGAAGAGATTATATTGAGTGTTCAATAAAAAATATTATCGTGAAGTTGTAGCATTTCAATATGTATCCAATTTTGTCTGTAGTTTTCATTACATAAAGGATGTGTACCCTATTACAAATATTTTTAAAATCGCTTTTGGATTTTAAATCCAGGGCATTGGTTTATTTATAATATTAATATTAAAACTATTCATTATTAAGTCATCGTGCCATGTGTAGTTCAGTGGTGGAATGATGGATTCAAGACCTCAACATCTACGGAACATGACTCAGTTCCATTATTTCTAATAGTCAAACTTTATAAAAATTTCCAAGTCACAAACCACTTGATTATATATTAAGATGTCATGAATATGTTGATTTCCTGTCTCATAAAAGTTTTGTTTAAAAAATAAAGATGTTTGTAAATAAAGACCTAATTGTGGAAAAGATTTGAGCTGGATGCTTGTGAGATAATGTTTTCCAACATCTCTCAATATTTGTGTTTTCTATAAATAGAAAATATTATTATTAGGTTTGAAAATGAAAATATCAAGATAAGAGGTTATTTATTGAATCAATTAAACTTTCTATATAATGCACTAAAGTCTGTGTTTCGAATTCTTCAATAGAGATCCCATATAAATTCTAATCTCTTGTTTATAATGTAATGTGTTCTGATTGATGCAGAGATGAAAGGTTATATCCAAACCTTTATCTACTAATTATTAATAAATAATGAAGTGACATCTACAGTGTGTTCCTCTCAAGTTGTCTGCAGTGCCATCTCTAAATTAATGCACATATTATTTTGCAGCATTAATTTGTTTGGATCATGAGTTATAACATGAAATGTAACAATGTATTTTGTACCTTCATAGATTAAAACAGGCAAAACTCTCTATATGTATTGCCACTCAATGCAAGCCAGAGCAATCAATGGATGCCAGAAGGCTTGTGCATAAAATTCCCAACTATTGCCTACTCGTCCAATATCCCCAGACTAGTTTCTGGCTTGTGGCCTTTATCAGTGAGGAGCTTTGGATCTGAGAGTGCTGCACCTAGATCTTAGGATCTAATGCAATCCTCTAGCAGCCACTTTTTATCTCTACTTGACTACAAAACTAATATTTTTAATCCAAGCTCATTAGCTTATATAGTCATATAGATCTGAACTCAGTTCAGTACCCATACATTTTTGTGACTTTGGTTCTTTAATAGCCACAGCCACCACTATCTTATTAGGAAGGATTGGTTTTAAGCCAATAAACATCACATGATCACAA
Organism: Epiperipatus broadwayi; assembly: GCA_028023455.1. Lineage (NCBI taxonomy): Eukaryota > Metazoa > Onychophora > Udeonychophora > Euonychophora > Peripatidae > Epiperipatus > Epiperipatus broadwayi. Next base: position 62,248 of record JAQFVV010001523.1, read on the forward strand.
TCTCCTATGCTTACTTATAACTGTTATTAAAACAGGCAAAACTCTCTATACATATTGCCATTCAATGCAAGCCAGAGTAATCAATGGATGCCAGAAGATTTGTGCATAAAATCCCTATACAGACATGCTATTGCCTAAAAAAATTGTAGGTAATAACTAGACTTTATGTCACTATGTACCTCACAACTCAGAGATGTTACTGTAGATAGCTTGGGCAAAAACCCTCACTGATCTCCTTTTCAAGAACTATAACTACTTTTTCTTATTGCATTGCCAAATGTATTCCATATATTAAATCATCCATGCACTTTACTACTGTTATACAATACTATAAAAGAGGTTGGTAAATAAAGCATTGTGTAACAGTAGTAAGTGCATGAATGATTTAATATTAAATGGTATGCAATCTTCTTTTCATCGGACATACCGAGTAAGTTGTCAAGAAACATTCAATGTAATTTTTTAATTATTAACAACATCCTGCAAGGTTAAATGCAGTGGTAGACTGTCAAATTCTGGAGCATGAGGTCCTTAGATCAATTTCAGGTTTGGTGCTTCCAGTTTTGATGCTTCCAGTACTTAAACATCTTTTGACCAATAAAGTAAGTTGAGCTTTTTATAAAGAATTTCATTCACGGAATTATCAGTTTTATCTGACTTAGAAGTATTAGTCTTATATAAAAAGTAATATATATGTTGTATCTGATTTACCACATATCTTGCTAAGGTCTGAATATATAATCCTAGAATATTAATAATAGAAAGAGTGGAAATTTTATCTACCTTTAATTGATCATAGAATTTAGGGGATATACATTATTTCTCTTTTAGAATACTTTTAGTTTTTATATCATTATTAATAGACATTTATTAATAAAAGATTTAGTTGTTTTATTAAATGATAATACCTTTATTTATTTTATTATATGTTTAATCGTTTGATAGGGTTAGGACTTTGCCAGTGCAAATGTCACAGTCCATGGCATTTATGGCATTCATTTGTTGGCAGAAAACACTACAATAGATATATCCAATTTAATATCTTTAAAAGCTATTCCACGATGTTAAATGGTGGTTTGCATAAAATGCTGTAGATTTCATTTCTAGTACAGTGATACTTTGAATCTATATAATTGAGATCTGTTTTTAATAAAACAAATAATTTTCTCAAATATATATATATATATGGTGCAAAATTAAAAGGGTTTTGCTAATATAGAAAGCTTATTTCTTTAAAAAATCTCATTTTGATAAATCATAAATATATTTAAGTTAGAAGAAAAATCCATATACATTAATTTCAAGTGAGTATAATTTTTACTTTTGTTTATTAATAATTAGACTTTAATCTTTAATGGTTCTTAGTAGATAAAAGCAATTCATAATAAAAGGTTCATTCTTTATTAAGATACAAGTGTATATCAAATAATTATTTACCACCTAAGGTGAGTTTGTAATGTTTTTCTTCCATAAAAGAAATTAAAATAATCAGTCCTGTTATTCTTTTTAGGATTATACTAGTTTATGTATTTCTTATATAAAGTGAAGAAATGACAAAATTGGACCCTATTAAAATGCTGCATCCAGTTTTCCATTGAACAAAAATAATATTTTGATTAAACCTAATGATATAATTTTACTTGAGGTTCAATGAGTCTTTGAGATATATATATACTCTGAAATGAAATAT
>JAQFVV010001524.1:0-63914 GCA_028023455.1 Epiperipatus broadwayi
CATCTTAAGGTTAATTGCTAATGATGTGATCATTTCTCATGAAGACAAAGCTGGCAGTTTGTCATTATGAAAGGAGATGAGTTCAGGGACAAAATGGATAAAGAATTAAATATTGGTAAATATATATTTTAGATAAAGATCCAGGTAACGTGATTAAAAGAAAATTGATAGATATTATGAAGAAAATGGTAAATTTAAAAACTTTTAATTGAATAGATTATTTAAAATGTTATCCAAATGATTTTGTATCAGCTAAGATGTTTGTGAATATTAAGATTCATAAAAATGGTTTTACTTTAAGATTTATTTTTGATTTTACAGGTAATATTGTAGAGGGTATTTCTAGATTCTTGAATATTTTTTTGAAACAATTTCTTGATTTTGGTCATTACACAGTTTCTTCTTCTTTTGAGGCTTTTGAGAAGATTAATAATTTTAAAATGAAAAGTAATTGAGTATTTGGAAGTTTAGATAGTGAGAATATGTACCCGTCTGTTAATAGGTTAAACAGTATTGATGTTCTTATGTATGTGTTGGGTAAGTAAGGTTCTTTATCAAAAAAATAAAATTAGGGTAATTAAAAATTTGCTTTTATTATTGGAAGATTCTATAATATTTTATGTATAAAGGTATATTTTATAAAATTAAGAAAGGGTGTATAATAGGTTATATTATTTCTTCTTTAGTATGTTCAGTTTATATTAATTATATGGGGGAAGAAATTATTATTAAAAAGATTGTTTATATTTAAAGTTATTTGTTAGATATGTAGATGATTGTTTATTTATAGTTGAGAATGAAAAATTGAAGGCATTTGTAAATGAGTTTAATTGTTTTGATCCTTCTATAAGATATGTGTTAGAAGGAGAGGAGTTAGATTTTGTTAAGTTAAAATTTTTAGATCTTTTGGTAATTAGAAATATAGAGACTAATTGTTTACTATGCAGGCATTGTGTTAAAAGTAGAGAATTAAGATCTATAATTAAACCTGATAGCTATCAGTCTGTATCTCATTAAGTAGCTGCTTTAAAGATTTATTGTTATAGGAATAAAAAAAAAAGTTATTATTGTGGTATAACTTTGTTTCAGAAATGTCAATTCTATAAAGATTATTTGAGTGTTGGATATTCTGATAAATTTTTTAAAAGTATTTTATTTAATAGCAATATTTGTAAGGATGTAAAGGATAAATAAAAATATGATTTTATTTTTTTGCCATTTAAATTGTCTTCTTATAATATTGTAGGTAGGAATAACAATTTGTTTGGAAATAAGAAAATTGCTTGGAAAATGGGTATTACACTGAATAATTTAAATACAAATAAAATTTCTGATAGGACTATTCCTAGTGTAGTATATTTTATCTTTTGATTTTTTTTTTTTTTGTAAAAAGGTCTACATAGATCAGAGTAGTTTGAGTTTAAATGGAAGAATAAAGGTTCATAAAAGTAGAGTTAGAAATAGATATCTTAGTTCTGCTTTATATGTCCATGAAAAAGATATAGGCCACACTATTAATTTTGACGGAGCTAAGGTCGTCTTCTTTGGGAGAAATGAAATCAAAAGAAGAATTAAAGAATCTTTGTTATTGAAAATTTATTTTTCCGAAGCAATTAATTTATTTAAGAGTTTTTTAATATTAAGAATGGATGGGAAGTAAATGGATTTGTAGGTAATGTCTAATATATATATATTGTGACACGGCAACTTTCTTTCTTCCCCTACTAACTGAATTTTAGTTATTAGAATCATCGTCGAGGGCGCCACCAAGGATTTCTCTCTTGGAACCGGGTCACGTAACTTTACATAAACCTGGTCTTTATTTATTTTCGAATGACGATTCACTGATTATAAACTTTGATTATAATCTCACGGGGTTTTCCTTTAAGAACACTAACTAATTATTATAAATAATTCAAGAATTCAAGAATACGTTGGACAAAAAAAACTTTTAATTTCTTTTACTACTATTTATTATTAATAACCTTATAATTTTATCCGATCCAGAAAGAACTGACTTACAATTTCTGATTTTCTCTCTGTTTACTTTCTAATTATGCTTCCCAAATATTTACCATAGATTTACTCGCGCCTACACTAATACTGCGAATTCTAGCAGACGTGTATATAAGACGACTTATAGTATTTTTAATCTTTCCTGAAGTTTATTTTTAAACTCCACTTTCTTTGGTAAATAAATAAATTGCAAAAATCTTACAATGAACATATAAGTGTCTTTCATTTTCTTATACTTTCAATTCTTTCCTTATTTTCTACTAACAAACGAGTAACACCCCAAGGTTCTCTGTTACTCGGCGACGCACTTTTATACCCCCACCCTGTTGTTACTCTCTAGATCGAATAGATATTAAATAATTTAAAATACAGTTATTCCAATATTTCAAAAAAAATATTGAACGAAAATTACCATTAATAGATTACAATATTAAACAAATTAATTTCCTCCCTCTATTGTTGAAACATTCGTAATAAACATAATAAATGAAAATTAAATTAAAGATAAAGTTCTATTACGCTTTACTTAGAGTTCTCATTAATTGAAACATTATAATTACCCTGATCGATCAGAGTGGAGTGGCCTAATTTTCATAGGTTTTACATTCCATTGGTCGTGCTTTTGTCCTTGTACATGCGAATTCCATGAGTGTTCCTTTGGTTGTCCGGCTAGCAATATCCATTTCTTCCATTCCATAACTCTCTCGATAGCTTCATTCAGATGGAGTGGCAGTCAATTCCCCAAAGGGGAAGGTTGTGATAACTTTAGCCGCTATACATTTGACAAGAGTCTGCAAAATTAAATTTCAATAATAATAATTTTTATTGTTCGAAACACAGCTGCTTTCTTTATTGTCCTTGCTGGTCTCTCCAAGTCAAGTCAACTGATCTAACTCCTCAAAGCGATCTTATCTCCACTCTTTCTTATCTTTTTTTTATTAGCGTAATAGCAATTACTAACCCAATATTTTTACTTTGTGAAAGTTTCAACAATAGAGTATAATTACTACCAAGAATCTAATTTTGTTTTCTTTTCCCCACCCTTTTATCTTTCGAATTTTTCTCCCTTTTAATTAAACACTTTTAACATTTTTTTTTATTTTAATAAATTATATTCAATTTTATTTGTTTATTTCAAAATAAAAGTTCAAAATTTTTACCCTTTCCATTAAATCAAAACCATTTGTTAATTTTTTATTTTTTTTATTTTACAAACTATTTAACTTCAAAAATATTTATGACAAATTATAACTATGTGAGCTTATATATATATATGAGCTGACTTAAAATATCAGCTCAATATATATATATATATATATATATATATATATATATATATATATATATATATATATATATATATATATATATATATATATATATATATATATATATATATATATATATATGGTGTAATTGTTGTTCTTTACACTTGAGAAGTCTGCTTGTAGCAGTGAAACCTTTGGTTGTGTTTTATTATTATTTCTTTGCTGGTCTGGTTGAATTTTGGATTTGGGTTAATTTTAATTATATAGTGACTAGTTTAGCTTTATGCTTGTAATGTTTACATTTTAAAGTGTCTAATATATAGTAATTGTTAGAAAATTTATAAAAAATAAAATAAATGTTAATTTTTTAATGTTTTATATCATTTATTTTATATAAACTCTTTTATTCCATACTTTTTTTAGAATTTTTATTACGACATCATTTTATCACTAATTTAATGTTAACATATTAAAATGTTGTATATTTATGCTCTATGAGAAAACAAATCGTTTAAATATTTAAAAACATCTAGCATTGAAATTTAAATTTATTCCATATAGCAAAATATTAGAATAATTACAAAGGATAGTTGGTAAATATTTATAACTTAATATTTTAAATGTTGTTATACTTTTAATTGATTGTTACAATTCTGAATTTTTTTAAATAAAAAAAAATAGTCACAACAAGTTAAAATATATTGTTATTAATCACATTTATATATATGCAATGGTAAATACAATTGTGTATATATATATATAATTAATACAGTAAAACAATATTTTTTTTTTACTGTAATAATTATTGTATTGTTTTGAATAATTATATATATATATATATAATTGAAATAATATTTTTAACGGTTTACAAACAATTACAAACAATCTTTAAATCTGCAGAAGTACTTTCGGTTACTTTCTAACCTGCCTCAACTGCCATTAAATTCAAAAACTAAAAGCAGAAGCAAACGTCATCAATTCAAATTCCACGGATCTTGTATTTTAATGTTAGAAGCTTGTCGATTTATTAAATGCGTTTTATTTTTGTTTATAAAAAATGCCTCTTTAATTTTTCTTTTACTATGGTTTCTCTCTTCATGAAGAATTTTCACATTTTCAAAATTAAATTTAAATTTATATTTACATGTTTTTTTTGTGATCAAAGAAAACTGAAGAAGATATTAAATAATGGTGATTTGATATCTTTTTCAGTTTTCTTTGATCAACGAAAAAACATGTAAATATAAATTTAAATTTAATTATGAAAATGTGAAAATTCTTCATGAAGAGAGAAACCATAGTAAAAGAAAAATTAAAGAGGCAATTTTTATAAACAGAAATAAAGTGCATTTAATAAATCGACAAGCTTCTAACATTAAAATACGAGATTCGTGGAATTTGAATTGATGATGTTTGCTTCTACTTTTAGTTTTTGAATTTAATGGCAGTTGAGGCAGATTACAAAGTAACTGAAAGTACTTCTGCAGATTTAAAGATTGTTTGTAATTGTTTGTAAACCGTTAAAAATATTATTTCAATTATAATTACAATATTATTTTTAATTAATGGATATTTTATTTATTTTACATATATATATATATATATATATATATATATATATATATATATATATATATATATATATATATATATATATATATATATATATATATATTGTAACCTTAACAATTTCCAAAACTCCTCCCCTTAGGTAGACTAGGTAAAATTCAATAACAAGACTGTAACATTTATCTTGGGTCATCAGTATTAAAATCTAATAAAACCAAAATCCAAGATACAGCTTCAGATAAGATGGAGACACCTAATAATAATAATGTAGGTAATTTACCCAGGTGCCAAATTGCAATGTTTGCATCAAATATAGTTTCCACCTGAGATTATCATTGCTTAATAAGTGGGAAGTCTGTGGAGGAAGCAAGTTATTAAAACTTTGCCAAAAGAAAATATAATTTTTAAAATATTTTATATTACAAATAATACGTTGAGTCTGAGTTTAAATTCTGTAATTATTATGCAAATAAATTCTTGATACATTATTTAAAACTATAATCAAATTTCCTTTACAAACTCATGTAGCTCTATAATATCCAGTAGCAACTATAATAATGTTCTTCTTGATGTTTCATCTGTAATGAATGGAAATGGATCAGTAATCGATGCAGAGAACCATAAAATTATACTAATAAAAAGTATTAAAATCTTATGATTTTCTCCACATCGATAATCCTTTACAGTTACAATTATTTTAATCTTAAATATTAGTGTTTAGGTCCCCCATTCTATCTTCCTACTTAGGTCTCTTTAATGCTATCCCATATGCATGTACAGAACATACCAGTTCTTAACTCAAACACTCTGTATTCTCAAATACTCTAATAATAGTAATATTATTCTTTAAACTCTTAGAATTAGGAAAGAATCTTGTTCTCAGAATCATGACTTGTGGTGAAATGCAGCACTCAATTATTTTTCAACTCATTGCAGATCTATAGACACTATTTCAGCAGATATAAATTGAATAGACATATGCTTATTTTACGCTAATGTCTACTTTCTCTAATGCTAATAACAGAACTTGTAATAATAAAGATAATATTAAATATGATATTTTAACTATGTAATTAATAAAACAGTTGTTATAAAAAATTCAGAATATAGTTTGATCAATTGGGAAAGCATCCACATATCAAGAATGTGGAACAGATTTTATGTCCGCTCATAATATTAATCGGAATGCGATAAACTGAACAATTAAATATTAATCTGATAATTAAACCATTCTCTCATCTGTTGCCAGTACTTATTAAAACATTGAACATATGTGCTATTAACTCAAATCTTCAAATCTTAACAAATAAAAATGTATCATTTTATTTTAGCAGTAAAAATTTATGAAAATATTTCATGAACAATCTGTATTAAGAAATATGAGTTTTTTCAATTAATTCTTTCAGGTTATACTTGGAATGTTAATGACTATAATAAATTTATAAATATTATAATTTGGTCAATATTATGAAACTCTTTAATATTGTGACACTTTGATATCGTATAGTACTGTACACTCAAAACATTTTTACACTTCAATTGTTTATTTCATTTAGATCCCATTGCTAATTTATTAGGCCAAAATGCTATTTACAGCTTTTGGACATAGCATGCACCATTTTTTGGTCAATTTCGGCAACAATTGGTTTATTTTAGGCTTATTTTATAGGAAATTCTAAATTTAAAATTGTTCTAAAAACATCCACATATAGCATTATATTTTTAAAAAAAAATCATTTTTTTTTGCTGGCTATTGGAGCTTAGACCAGTCTCTTTTCTCTGGATGCCTGCCAAATCTGAAAATTGTGTTATAGGCATTTCTAAATGACAAAGCCAGAAACTAAATGAAGATTTTCTACATGTTCCTAATTGATTTTGAAATAAATAAATGTATTTATTGTAATTTTTTACATTCATAAATAAGATTTTACATTACTTTATCGAAATATAAATTTGGATTCGGAAAATTTTAAATATTACAAAAAAAATACGTTTGTGAAAGTAATCTTTTTTCAAGACTAGTTGTTGACACCTAACAACTGTAATTTGAATAATAGGTGTTTCCAAAGAAATCAAAATAAAATATTTTAAGCATTCATAATTTGAAGTAAATAATTATATCTATCATAAATTTTTACATTCATAAATAAGATTTTACATGACTTTATCGAAATATAAAGTTTGATTCGAAAATTTTTAAATATTATAAGAAATATATGTTGGGAGAATGATCGGTAATAAAAAATAATTATTGCTGCTGACCGTAATTAGACATTTCTAAATGACAAATTCAGAACTGAAAATAAAATGTAGTACACTTTCATATTTTGAAGTAAATAATTATATCTATTATAATTTTTTACATCCATAATTAAGATTTTATATTACTTTATCGGAATATAAAGTTTGATTCGAAAAATTTTAAATATTACAAGAAAAATAAGCTTGAGAAAAATTATAGCTCTTTAGAAAAGTAAATTATTTGACAGCTACAAACTGAATAATGACACCATGGATTGGTTGAAATATAATTCTTTTGTTTTACCACTGGCTATTTTTTAAACATTTTTTCTTATATTTAGATTCAGCTATTAACATTATTTTTAATTTTTTTGTTGCATTTAACCAATTTGAACCTAAAATTATTCAATTTTTAGAAGCTGAATGAATAAAATTCTGTGTATTTTAGATTAATATTTTAAAAATAGAAACCGATTGGAAATGAAACTAATAAATAAAATTGTTCTCAGATTTAAGTAGTGGACCAATGTAAAAATTAGACAAAGATTAAATAAGTTGAAGGAATCAGTTATTAACCAATCAGATGAACATTTATGAAGTGATCAAATTATTAAAAAAAAATACATTTTTTGCTAAGTTTTCTAGTGTAAGTGCAGATTCTGTAAAGAAGTTTATTACCAGCAAATTATGGTAATATTGAGGAAAGGAATTAGATATATGGCATGGTGAGACTGCTAAAACATATACCATTATTGAATGTTATCTTTCAGCAAAGTGGAAATTCTGAAGTCAAAAATCTGTGAATTTTTATTAAAATATATAACTTTATCTATGTTTTAATTTTACAATTTTAAAAGATGAATTTAGTTTTCATTAAAGTGTCTGTAATTAATTTTATGTGCATTTTTATATTTATATATTGTATTACTCCTAAATATATCTATTTCAATGTAAATTATTATCAATGGAAGATATAACAAATCCGCTTCTATACCTCATTATAATACTTATATGTATCATTTTATTATTCTACACAAAAAAACATGATAAACAGAGCAACCAAAATGCAATAAACATTAATTATAAACAACAATTTTCCAAGCGCTTTTAGTATTGTATACCAGAATCATGGAATTGTTATTCATAATTAATGGTTTTTGCATTTTGATTGCTCTGTTTATCACACTTTATTTGTATATAATAATTTTCATTATCTGAAAGTTTTTATATAATTTATGTATCATTTTATTGTAACAAATATATGTATCAATTAACTGTGTCAAAAAATTATTTTAAAAGTAAATGTTTATCTAAATATGTAATTAAAACATTCATGGGCAAATATGGGGCTCTCAGAGCAGCATGCCTCTCTTCATCCAATTAAGTTTGGCTTCCATTGAAATCCGGTTTTATTTTTATTATTACATTTTTTTTTTTCAATTACACAGACATGTATAATATGATAGAAATTTTTATAAAATATTTTATTACTTATTTTATTACAAATTACATCAAGTATGTATGTATGTATGTATGTATGTATGTATGTATGTATGTATGTATGTATGTATGTGTGTATGTATGTATGTATGTACGTACGTACGTATGTATGTATGTATGTATGTATGTATGTATGTATGTATGTATGTATGTATGTATGTATGTATGTATGTATGTATGTTACATACTATTTACAAATATATTGGCAAATTGTACACTAACGATATCTACCGCGTCAGTCTAAATATGATTTGTGCAATTTTATGGTTGTGTGTTTCAGTGATAGTTTTCCTATTAGCGAAATGTCTTAGTTCATATTTTTCCAAAAAATATGATAATATTAACAAATTTAAACTTGTTTATGATGTGTAATTTTTCTACGACACAGGCTTTCTAAACACGTGCAGTTTAAGAAAATTATTTTAATTGTTTATAATAAGTGCAATTAGAGTTTCATGTTTGTTTTTAAACAATTATATATATATATAAACTCTTGACAATAAAACTGGAAAGCATTTTCTTGATTTTGATTATGTTGTTTCTATTTTTTGTGTTAAATAATAATAAAACAGATGTTTACGAATTATCAGGAAAATGTCAACCAAAAACAAATATAGTCAAAAATTGCTTTTAATTAGTCTAAATTGTTTTTATTTTATTTTAATTAAGAAGCACTCTTTCTTTAACAATTTGTTGCACTATTTACGAATCTTTTAAAACAAGAATATGGGGAGACATTTTTATTTTAATTAATTATTTATGTATTTTGTTTGAATTTGAGACTTTGGAAATAAATTTACTTATTTTTTTAGCTAACGTAAATCTCAGAAAATATCAAAAACCAAAATACAAACAAGAAAATAAAGGCTTTTAGAAAGAATGGGTAGAAAAAAATTATCTTTATCGATAATAATGGAAAGTTGTTGTATCTTACATTACAAAATAAGACATTCTTTCTTTTCAACTCAATATTCATGCAACTCAAAATTGTGAACAAGGACACTTAAGTCATTGCAATTAGGTTTTATAAGCAACAAGGAATCCAGTTTTTTTTACTCATGAAGATGACAGTCAATGCCGCTAGTTTTTTGATAGCTTGTTAGAAATGGTTAAAGTTTTGGATCAAGATAATATAAAACTGCATAAATTGATCGCACAAGTCTATATGTTACACCATATACTTCTTCTAACATCATTGTTCATTGATTTTTATTCTATAAAATTCCATATATCTTTCATATCTATTTCTCATATTTCATTCTTTATTCAAGTAAATGCTATAATATTTTATTTACTATTTCAAAATCTTCTATCATCTTATTTTTTAAAAGAAAATGCATGATAGTGTTTATTAATTTTAATAAACATCATATCATATTTTTTTTTAGATTTCTTTTTTTTTTTCACATTGTAAATATAATTTTCTATGTTTTAATAATATTTTATGGTGATCATTAAGAGCCTATTTTATTTACAAAAGTATGTGAAATTTATATATAAAAATGTACATAAAATGAATGCCTCTCTTTTTTTTTTTTTTTTTTTTTATTTAGGTTGTTTTTTTTTTTTTTTTTTTTTTTATTTAATCAATTTATATTCGTTCATATATATATATATGTTTTTATTTTTCTCATTACATTATTCAACTGAGTTCAATTCTATCATAACAATTCATCAGCTCAGAAATAATACCAATCACTTTTACTCTGGATGCATTTACAAACAATCACTGCACTTTTTTGAAAGTAAATAAGACATACATAGCATATATTATATTTTAATTTCATATACACATTTTTTAGATATGTTTAAATTTAACTTCATAAATATATATTTTAATGATATTTTCAACTTTTAATCTATTACATTTCTGAAACATAAGATCAAAGACATGCAAAAAAATGAATGATCCCCATCAACTGAATAAGAAAATATTGGATTTTAAACTTAAATATTTTTTCTTTCTTCTCTTACCCTTATATTAATTCGAAAAGGGTTAAAAAGCAAGTAAATATCTACATTATAAATAGATTAGTAAATCTCACCATATACGTTATATCTGATAATGACATCAAATTATACACCTACATTTTTCAATATATTTTTAAAAAATGATTATACAACAACACTTATGTGTAAATGAAAACCAGTAGAAGAGCAAAAATTTTCATATTGAATATTTCTAAAATAGTACATTTTTAAATAAAATGTTATGATAAATTAAATTTTTATAAATATTTTGACATTATTTTCATAGATTTACATATTTATTTTATTTTTGCTTCAACAAAATTTGGGAATAAATTTCTTTTTAACATTAAGTTTTAATTTCCTTTTTTTTTTTTGATATTCTGTTTCTTCTCTTCTATCAAACATACGAACTTATTGAAACCTATATAAATGCTAAAAAAGGTTATAATTATTAATGTTTATTATGGAAAATTAATCACAATTGATTATTTATACAACTAGTGAAATTAACAGTTTCCTTATATATTTTTAATATTAAAAATAAAAGTTACATATTAATGAAATAGTATTTGGAAAGTTTAAAATGTCTGGATAAAATTTAAACAGATGGTGGTCTTGATATTTTACTATCAACTGATATGTATTTTTTGCTTCCCCAAAATGTGGAAAAAAAAGGACATGGAAATTTACATTTTTTATAAAGTTAGAAGCAAAAGGTGAAGAGACAACTGATTTTAAAAGCAGATATGTACTGTACTACAGAAGCATGCACATTGAAAGTATGAGTCAAATAGGATTCATTATAAATAAAAGTGGAAGATTAACATTATAGATAATGACAGTGCATTGGACAGAGTGAGAAGTTTAATTATTCAACTTAGTAGCAGATAGCAAATGCAAATAATTCAAGCTTATGCCCCAACAAGTTCTCATTGGGATGATAAAGTAGAGGAGGTTTATATGGATGAAAAAATGATTTTGATCAGACAAAATAACATTTTAAGATTGTCATGAAGACTTTAATTATATAATTGGTAATCAATTGAAAGACAAACATGCTGGTAGGTAAATTTGGTTATGGCAATAGAAATGAGAGGGGTCAAAGACTTGTAGTGTTTGCAAAAAAAGAAAAAAAAAACCACTATATTATAAATTCCTTTTTTGAAAAAAAAAAAGTTAAATGGAGATGGACACAGAAACATCCAAATGAAGTTACAGCGGAATTGGATTATAATTTGACTAACAGATAATATGTATTTCAAGATCGTTTTGTTTTTAATAAATTCATCTCAGGAAGTGATTATTGATTAGTGAGATATAAGATACATGTCAGTGCAAAACTAGAGAGACAAAAATTATTAAAAAAAAACAATATTCACAGTTGATATGCCTAATTTTCAGAAATATCCTAAATGAATTTAAATTAGAATTTGTAAATTGTTTTCAAATTGTAACAGATTTTGAACATGGTTCAGATTTGAATAAAGTCAATATGAAGATAATTGACATACGTAAAAATTGCAACAAAGACAGCTGTTACAAAAAAGCAGCAATTAATCAATAAAATTTCTACTGGGAGACAATTTATGAAGAAAAGAAATAATATGAAAATATAAAAAATCATGCATTAAGAAGGATTGAATATTTCAAATTTTGTAGAAAAGTGGGAAAAAGAGTTGATAATGATATAAAGAAATATAATTGTGAACTAGCCAGGAATGTTGTAAAAATGAAAAAAAGTCTAAAAAGTGTAAAACAACATGTTGGTATTGGTAGAAAACTTATTTCTCCAATTAGAAAAAGGATAGAATTATTACTAAAAAGAAAGATGACATCATGAAATGTGTGGAAGTGTTTATATCAAGAATTATATTGCAATTAAGAACAAAGCAAAATATCTTCTACAAATACTATATCTTCTGAATTCCCCAGGTTATTAAATAAAGGAATGAGATATGCAATTAAGTTGCTGAAGATGGGAAAAGCTATAGGTAATGATATAATTATAATCAATATTTTAAATGAAGCAGTAGAAGATATAGAAATTTTAAGACAACAAACATCACATGACCACCATTTCTTATGCTTGCTTATAACTGTTTTAAAACAGGCAGAACTCACTATACATATTGCCACACACAGCAAGCTAGAGTAATCAATGGATGCCAGAAGGCTTGTGCATAAAATCCCCATGTAGTGCCTACTCATCCAATATCTCAGACTAGTTTCTGGCTTTTGGCCTTCATCAGTGAGGAGCTTTGGATCTGAGAGCACTGCGCCTAGATCTTAGGATCTAATGCAACCTTCTAGCAGCCACCATTAATCTCCATTTAACTACAAAACTATAAGTCTTAAATTGAAAACACCTTAATGTTTCGAATCCAAGCTCATCAGCTTATATAGTCATATGGTCTTAAATCAGTTCAGTACCATACATATTCCTGTTTTTGGTTCTTTAATAACCATATCCACCACTATCCTATTAGGCAGGATTGGTTGTAAGCCAACAAACATAACATGACCACCACTTTTTATGCTTGCTTATAACTGTTTTAAAACAGGCAAAACTCACTATATGTATTGCCACACACAGCAAGCCAGAAACTTCTCTGGGAATATTGGATGAGTAGGCACTAGATGGGGATTTTATGCACAAGCTTTCTGGCATCCATTGATTACTCTAGTTTGCTGTGTGTGGCAATATGTATAGTGAGTTTTGCCTGTTTAATATATAATTGTTTTGGCAAAGTTATATACCAAATGTATAAATAATAAAGATTTATGAGATAGTTGGATATGCAACATTAATATTAATATTTAAAGAAGGTTATAAGGAAGATATTAGAAATTACAGATCTATTAGTCTTTTATCAGTTGTATACATTTTTTACTACAATAATTACAATTATTTCATAGTGAATTTGGGATTTTAACCAAACAACAGAACAAGTTTTATTTAAAAGTGTTTTTTTGTATAATGGATTATAACCAAATATTGTGAGAAGTTATAGAAATGACCAATAAATATGAATTGCATTATGCTTTGAATTTGTAGATTATGAAAAGGCATTTGATTCTATAAGAATTTCTTTAGTGATTAAAGCATGGGATCATCAAGATATAGACCCAGAATATTCTCATATTCTGAAAAATATTTATAAAAATATAACAAAAATAATTAGATTACATAAGGATACTAAAAAGAATAACATTGAGAATGGTGTACAGCAAAGTGACTCTATATATCTAAAAAAAATTACAGCAGTTTTGCAAGAAGTATTTTGTGGATTAAAATAGAAAACTAAGGGGAAAAAGTAATTGGAGATTATTTAAATCATCTACATTTTAAAAATAATGTAGTTTTTTTTTTTAATTAATGCTTTAGAGTTTCAGTAAATGTTGCAAGATTTATCAGATAAAAGTAAAAAAAGTACAATTAAAGATAAATATTAAAAAGTCTAAAGCAATGTTCAATGGCTTGTCTCAAAATAATAAAATAAAGATTGATAATGATGAATTAGAAGAAATTAACTACAAATGCCATGGTCAGATTACTACTACAAATGGAAACACAATAAATGAAATCAACAATACAATTAAACATAGTTGAAGTGCACTTAATTCTTGCTTGCATATATGGGACTTCTACAGTTAAGAGAACAGCGATATAGAGACTTCAGACACACTACAAAGTGCAGAGAGGTGTATGTTAAGAGTAAAAAGTAGAGTTAAAGTGAAATTTATAGGTGAGAGAATAGATAGGTGTTATTGATCTCATTGAAAGAATTAAAAAACTGAAGTGGAGTTGGTATAGATATATTATTGGAAGAGATGACAATAGACGGACAGTTGAAATCTTAAAGTGATTGTAAAATACCTTGAAATGTATCACAGGTGAGATGGAGGATGAAAAAAGAAATGTGCTGGATGAATTGTAGAAAAGAGGCTAGAGATGGGAGAAGTTAGATTGAACATGGAGAGATGTTCATCTTGCAGTGTATCAGTAATGTTTAAAAGTAATGACGATGATTATACTGAAGTTTCAAAATATTATTTTAAATTTTAATTCCAAGGTTTTTCCAAATTATTGAACCGATTTGTTCATCATTTCATTTACAAATGTACACCAGGAATCATTGTCGTGTCATTTTAATTATCATTTATTTTCTATTCATGTTATACAAATTATCTATAATTCAAATTTAAGATTAAAATAAATATATCGTGAAGTATTCTTAATTTTATTGTAAATTATAAAAAATGTTTCTATTTATTTCATTTCCTGCTTCAGATTTTATAATTTACTCACCAGCGAATTTTTAACAATTAAATATCCACATTTAATTTTTTTTATATTTCTTGTCATTGTGATAGCCATATTCGTTTGGTATCGTCTAATTTTGCTTTAGAATGTATGAGTATTGTGAATAAATTTATCCATCGCGTTTATTTAATGTTTTAAGAATTACTAGTAAATTATTATGGATGGAGAAAAATAAAGGGGTGCATCTTAAATCTTTATCTTCAAATCTGGCCGTTTTATTGTTAAATTTATATTTTATATGCACTACTAATTATTAAGATTATTATATTTGCTCACTGTCTGCATTATATTTTAATAGTCATTCATTGGTAAATAGGAATTTAAATATTTATTCATCATATTCCTATTAAATTATCAAACTTTATATGTGCACAAATTATTAAAAACTTCATGTTTGTAATATCTTCTATGTCATACTACAATAATTGCCTCACCATGAAGGATTAGAATATTTGCAATAAATATGAAGTGGCTATTATAAATTATCAAAGTTTACCACATTTGATCTACCTTTTGGAAATTATTTTATATTTGTCAAAATTTAAATTCGAATTCAAAATATACACATTTTTTAAATAAAATAACTTTATTTCATTCCACTATATATGAATTTTTATTGTAAGTTTATACAGTTTAATGAGTCCTAAAGTTGATTTTAGGGAAATGAATGAAGGCTATATCCTTCTTATGTCTGAATTAATTTATTTTATCATTAATATTACACAATCATTTCTGTTCTGTCCAATTTATCTTTATAACTCTATATTTTATTTGCATTAGTTTATTAGTGAAATTAATTCAATGACTTTCAGTAATTAATAAATAGTTGTTTTACGCAAGAAATTATTTAATTTATATACATTTTTTTTCATTTCTAATTCTTTACCTGAATATATTAATATCTATGAATTAATTATTAGTAAACTGTATTAAAATATATTTCTACAAATAATTTACCACTCTGAAAATATTTGTTTGCGATGTTGAATGAAAAGAGTTTAAGGAAAACTTTAAATATTGTTTAATGTAACCAGACTTACACATCTTTGGTTAATATTATACAGAATCTCAATAGGAAAAAAATATTATTGATATTTTGTATATCTGAAATGGATAAAAGTTTTGTAAAATTCTTTTGGTAATTATTATTATTCTATTAAGATGTTACAAGTTTAAAATATATTTGAAAAGAACTCACTATAATTTAGTGTTTTCCTGAAGGTTTGTGATGATGGTGTTTTAGTTGTATTTATATATCAGATTATTTTCATAATCTAATACGAGTATTAAATGTCTTTAAAAATAACTTTATTTAAATATTCAAATACATTCAACTGTTAGTAATAGCACATAAAACAGACTAGTATATGCACAATGTTTCAAAAGTTATTTTTCCCTCTTGTTAGGGTTTTGCTGGTTTGGCTGATGACAGTACTAGCATAGGAATCAAACCTGGAGCTTCATATTCTTAGGTATTGAATTTTAAGGTAATGCTCTAATCAACAGACATTCTGCATTACCTTAAAATAGAATACTCAAGTATCTATGGTTCCAGGCTTGATTTCTATGCTAGTATTGTCACTGGTCAGGCTAGCAACACCTGAAGAAGAGGGAAGAAAAAAACCTCTCAAAATGTTGTGCATATACTAAAATGAGTGCTATTACTAACTGTTGAATCTATTGGAATATTTAAATACATTTTAAATTTTTCTAAAGACATTCAATACTCATATTAGATGATGAGAAATGATCCAGTGTATAAATACACCTTAATTTAGATATTGTAGAGTGTGATCTATTACATATAAATACATTTTTATTTAATTTTAAAAGGAAAAGAAAAAAAAAACTATTATTCATAATTTTTTTCAGATATTAGAAATAAATAGATATCTATACATTTTTGGTGGTATTATTTATTAAATTATCATTAGCTTAAATTCAAGTCATATAGTTAGCTTTTTTTAAGGTAAAAAACAACTATATATAATAAAAAGAGAAAATGCTGTGAAGTGATTGTGTGTGCATAAAGTCTTAATGTCTAATATGATAAAATTTTTACCTAAAAAGATATTTTACAATCTTTAATATTATTAATGAGAATTAGTTGTAAAATACAGCAATGAATAAAGATGTAAACTTTTTAAGCATGTATGAATTTGAATAAAGTATGGAGTATTAAAATTTTGTTTTTGCCATTTTAATAAAAAGTATTAACATTATATGCTCTTTTATAAGAGCAGTTTTTGTAATATGAATGTTCGCATCTTTGAGATGTAAATGTTTGCTTTATTATTAATGAAGATGTGTTTTTTTCTTATTGTATCATCATCGTTCTTGCATAGTCAGTAAAATCTTATTATGTTGTTACTCATATTTACTGATATGTTAATATATTTTGAATCATAATATCTTTGTTGTAATACCAAATTCACCACTTCCTTCACTTTGCTGTAATATGTTATATAAATACAATTTATCCATTACTTTGAACACTTTTTAGCATAAACCTTTTATTGACCTATACTCATGCGCAATCTTATGTTTCAAATGTCCTGCAGTCTTCTTCAAAGCCACTTTTATTTAAAAAATAAAATAAAATAAAAAGTGGCTCTGAAGAAGACTGCAGGACTGTCAAAATGTAAGATTGTGCATAAATATAGGTCAATAAAATGTTTTTGCTAGAAAGTGTTCAAAGTAATGGATAAATTGTATTTATCTTTATAGTATTTAAAATAATGAACATTTTCTGCACTTTCATAATATTTGAACTATTCAGAAGGAACTTTTTTTACATTTGGAATTTTGTATTTATTATGCTCTTGATTTTTCCAGCAGAACAATTTTGTGAAATCCAGCATATTGATTGATAGAGATGTTTGCTTGTATGATTAACAAACAATTAAGTCCAGCATTTTTAAGATACAATCTTATTTAAATGATTTATTTTTATCTTTCTTCCATCTACTATTGTAACTGCATCCAAATATACACTTGTACATTTATTTATATATCCATGCACAATAATACATTTTTTCTCAGATATGAATGTTTTAAAAAATCATAAAATATTTAGTAGATTTAAAATTTTAAATATCCACAATAAATAAATTGTAATTTATTGTTTGTATATAAATATAATTAGAATGATAATTGATATGCTAATTATTTATGATTACATTAAAAGGGATTTAAATTTGTTTCTGCTTTACTAATCATACTTTTGACATCAAGTGATATAATCTATGTTATTTAAAAATCTAAATAAATACTATACTATGATTTTTGATAGTCTTTTGATCAATAATTGATGTATGTTGTGTGTGTATATATACATATAAACACTGGAATAAATCCTATACTCAAAATATCAATATGTAGAAGTACATATTAGCTTTAGCCAATGAATAGCATGTCTTGTCATCCTGAGTAGTAGTTTACAGTTACATTTTAAAATTAAAAAAAATCACTGAAGTCTCATAACATTTACATTGCCATGTGAACGGCCTAATACTTTTCGTAACTCATGTATTAACACAATTATAACGTTTATTTGTTAAGATGACTGTTAAATTTATAAAACATACCGCTTTGATTTTTTTCTTCAAATTGTTTTCACGTGTAAAATAAAATCATTATCAAAATAACATTTTCCAAATACAGATTTAAATCCCTTCTCAAAATATTGTAATTTAACATACAAAAGTTCAAATGATATATATGGAATAATAATGTTATATTAACCGAATGTAATAATAGAAGAGCAAAAAGTCAATAAATCGTCATCAAAAACAAATATAAGTAAATAAAGTAATAATAATTATGCATATCAAATAATCATTAAAAGTAATTTCTTGAAACGAGACTTAAAAGAGTTTTAATATAAAATCTTAGGCTAATTATCAAGCCATGTTTTTCATAAACAATATTATGAAAAAGTAAGTATCAAAAATGCTGGTTGCATACACTTATCTAAGTGCTATTAATGAATGTAAAACTAAACATGTATGAACAAGTTCCAGAATCCCTATATTAATTCTGATCATTATCATGCTCTGATAAAATTAATATCATGAATATACTGAAAATAAAGTAATTAGTATTTATAATAATAAAAAATAATAAAGTATAAAATATAAAAATTAAAGGTAACCATTAATTTCATTCAAATAATTTTAAAGGCAATTATATAGATGTCCACACTCATATATTTCAAATAATCTTACGATTGGCTTTGATACAATCAATCCTGCTGAACTCAAATTAAATATTTTTTCTGGAATAGTTTTTAAATAATTAGTAGTAAAATCTTTAAAAGAAATGAAACTAAAGAACTAATAAATATTTTTAATAATTCACAATATACTTTTTGACTTTGAATTATATATAACTACTAAATAGTTTCATAATTAAAAAGTTCAAAATATAGCAATAGGTAGTACATGTTTAATTTATAATTTACAGATATTCATAAATAATGTGTTATTCCATTTGTTAATTATTACTATTTTTAAATATTATAGATAAAACTATATTAATAACATAAAGATATTACATATATACAGAACTAAAAATATATTTACTTTATTAATAATTAGTTTGCCTTTAAAATTACTTTCAATAATATAATTTCTTTTATATGTACCTATACACAAATCTGATTATTATTTTACAATTTAGGTCTTTTTTTTTAAGTTAAATTTTACAAAAAAATTTGAAAAATACTGTTTTTCAGTTTGTTTATGATTTCCCTTGAGAATTTTTGCTTTTTTATTCTATAAATTTAAGTTTTTTTCATATTTATTTCAACAAAAACATCTGTCATTTACAAATTTTCTTTTTTTTTAAAAAAAAAAAAAAAAAAGTAAAGAAAGTAGTATTTTTAAGTTAGAAAAAATACAACAACAATTTTTTCTGGCATTTTTTTAACAATGGAGTTTTAGTTTATTTAAAATAATGTATTATAAAATATAGTTTATTCACCAATCAATTTCTTCCATTTTTGTTTCATACCTATATTTTAGATATCAGTAGAAGCATAAGTACTGCCATATAAACAACTTTTATCTTTGATTCTATATGTATATATAATCACTTAACAAATATATTGGTATTTTTCAAAACTTAGTTTTCTTAATATATTTGTAGACCAATATCACATAAAGATTTTCTGTATAATATTGTTTAGTAAACAGACATCAATATAGTTCAGCTCATATTCAGTTTCTATAATTTCCAAATTTCAGCTACAGCAACTACAGTCTGCTACACACACAGTATTACATTTAACAGCATGGATAATTGCCCTTCCTTTGGACCTGTCTATTTCTATAATATATTATATTTAAATAAGTAATATATATTAAGCCTATAACCTTAAGATGATGCATCTAAAATGTGACAGTAAGGACCTACAAATCTAAACACAAAATTAATGACTTTAAAAGACAAGAACGGCCTCTTATTTTCAACGAATTTTTAAATATATAGGTGAATCTATATATTTAAAAAATAGGTCAAAGATAAGACAGCACCCTCATCTTATAAAGTCATTAATATTGTGTTTAGATTTGTAGAGGTCCCTACTGTCACATTTTAGGCACATAGCCTTAATATATATTACTTATGTAATGAGTATGCACTTTACAAATTATTAATTACAACTTTACATTTAATTAAGTGAATTCTATTATGCATAGTAGATACAAGTGTATAATTAAAATAAGTACTTTTTTCAATTAATAGAACTATAATTATATTCCAATATTTATTTTATTTATCTGTCATACACCAAAACTAAATATTTAAAAAAAATAAATTAAAAATGATTTTCTTAATCTTTTAAGTATAAACATACTGAAACAACTAGTATATTATTAAATTACATGTGCAGTACCTTTACTATTAAAGGTGTTTCATATTCATTTGGCACTCTGTTATTCAAATTTTTGATGAGTAGTATACAATATCACGTTATTAGCTGTTTAGAATTAATAAAGATGTTACATTAATTATAAGTTTGACTTTTATATAAAATGATATTAAACCACTCATAAAATCATTTTTGATTAACCACTTCTAATAAACATATTAATGACCATTTATTAAATTTGATATTATCCCTATCTTATCTGATTAAGCTTGTCAAATACCTTTGTGAACAAAATTTAATATTGTGTAAATAAGTTTTATAGAGAAATTCTAAAAACAGAATGTCAACTGAAAGTCCAAATACATTTTTTGAATGCCTGATAAATTTGTGATTTTCTCCAGTCTCTATCTTTATATATTATATTTTAAGAAAGGTCTCAGGAACAATTGCATACAATTCTAAAATATATACTTATCAACAATTGGAAAAAATATCTGTCTTCAACTGGGTTAAGTTGTTTTTATGTTATCTTTACAAATATATATAATGTTTAAAAAACATTTAATATTTGTAAAGAAAGTAGAACATGTCAAATTACAGAATTAAAAAAAGAAGTTAAAGACTAAAATTTTTGTTCAATCACTAAATAAGTTTGAGATAATAAAAACAAATTGATAGTTTATTTATTTGTGTAAAGAAACATTTCCACATGGTTAATAATTTTGGCTGTTTCATTGTGTTTACTAGTACAATTTTACTTTTTTAAAAGCTCTATTATCTCCTAAATATTTTTTGGTAATGATTGTTCTAGTGGGATAAACAATTGGTATTGGGATGGAAAAGTTTATGTGATATGGAGAGCAAGTATGAAAGATGGAATATGGGTTTATTTTGTTTAACAAGCTCATATTTTTTTATGCTGATGAAAAGATTATTCATTCCTAGGATAGAATATCGTAAATACTTCACAGATGAGCATTTAGAGAAAGATTTAGTCAGAATATGAATAATTTCTTGTTCAATGAAAAATATTGCTTTAATGTTGGAATGTAATAAAACAATAACTCAATTTCATCTTCAGTTCATTCTATATAAGGAATGCAAGGTCTAATATAAATATTTTTTACTTTTTTTAGTGTTTTAAAATTTTATGCATCGCTCTGCTTTTAGTAATGGTGTTGAAACTACCCATTCATAAAATGTCATGCATATACTTGATGTTTTTTCTCCAGAATAGATTTATATTTTAAAACAAACATTTGAAAAGCAATTTATATATGAAAATGATTTTGGCTGGACGAACATGTATGTAATTTCTACATATAAAAAATGTTAAGGTTATATTGTTTACTTTGGAAATCAAATACCAAGAAAAAAGATTGGCACATCTGTACCTGTTCCACAGTAAATTTAATTTGGGAGTAAAACTATTAATATAAAAAAGTTATCCATCCACTTTTGCTTTTTCGAGTGACAAAACAAGTAACGTGTAATTAATATATTCAAGCCAGATAATTACTTTATTTATGGTCAGTATGTGGTTCTTATTAAGTGACTTTGAATTGAAGTAATAATTTTCAAGATGTCATCAATAAATGTACACCATTATTATTCCTTTCTTTTTTATTTCATTAAAATGTTTATTCAATTTTACACTTTATTATTGAAGATTTATTATTATTATTATTAATAAGTAATAATTTACTAAGGCTGTAACCTTAGAAATAAGCGTCTGAAAAATACGAAGGTAGGGACCTCTATAGGTCTTAAAACACAAGCTTATTATTATTGAAGATTATTCTTTTCATTCAATTACGAAAGTAATAAAGCATACATTAGACATAATGATGGTGATGAAATTCTTACAGCCAAAAATCACAGCAAAACTTGGGATTCAAATATAACTGTCCATCTAAGAAAGAATAGAATAATCGTAGGATTCAAAACTATAAATGATATTTAAAATTCTTTTAACAATAAAACATATTACCAGAGTATATATACACTTCGATAATAAATGATAAGCAGTTGGTAAATGAATATGCAAACAGAACATTTATATTTAAAATAGAAAAAAGAAAGATTACAATTTTATTAGAAATTGAACAAAAACTTTGGCTATTAAATGTTGTTTTAATTTATCTTAAATTATTGGGTTTTATAGAGGATTTTCCTGTAAATAATTTGAATAATTAATACTAGATGATAAATAATGATATAAATTTATCAAAGGAAAATAAAAAGGTTCATATTCCAGAACATTTAGTAAAATAAATTGGTAATCCAGTTAAATCCCAAAAGAGAGAATAAAAGAAGTTTACAATTAAGTACAGATAAAAGTTTTTTTAAACTTATGTAAAATTTCATTTTAGTTTTAAACTATTAATTAAACTATATTTAAAATACTGCAACTGAATTAAACAGAATATTTTTGCAATCCAAATTATTTTTTATTATATTAGAAAGGAAATGCAAATTCTTAAAGTAATAACCAGGATTTTTCTGTATTTCTATATAAAAACATAGAAAGTATTATATATTATTATCATATACGTAAAAAGCAAATTAATAATTAAATATATGAAATATTTTGATAATACTAAGTGCTCAATTAATTGCATATATACCCATATTTAAATCTATTTACTATTTCAATACATGTAAGCCAGATTCACATTGCAGTTAAATATATATTGTACATTTATAATTTTATCTTTGACTTATTTAATAATTAATATTTAATGTGAAATCCATATATAAGTCTGAATTACATATAATGTTCAGTTTTAAGTATTGGATACAGTTTATTTTAGATTTGAATATTATTAGTAATTAATTAATAAATATATTAAACATTATTTTTGAATTATAGTTAATTTATTTAAATGCTGTATTATTTATTTTTGCCATTTTACTTTTTCCTATAATCAGAAAAGTTTCATGCTATCCAAGGACTAACAAAAGAAGCTAATGAAAATTACTGTCTGTAAATATTTGTATAATTCATTTTAGTGCTAGTAGGTTAATGCTTATGACTAGAATTTATATTATAAAATAATAAGTCTATATCCTTGCTAAGAGTCCTCTTTAATATCCGTATATTTAATTCATACTCTATAGTATTATTTCATTTACACAAATATATACAGTACCACATATCCCTGATCTAAGGCGACCAGATTTATGATTTTACAATTTAATATATATATGTATATGAGCTTTTTTTTTTACATTTATTTAATTGAAAATGGAAATGAATGTTTGTAAAAAAAAAGTTTACCAACTAATTAATGAAATAGATATAATGCATACAAAAAATATAAGATAAATAATAGGATTATTAGAGCTTTAAAATATATTAAAATAATATTTTAAACAAAGAAGTAAATATTAAATAAAAAAGGAATATGTAACGATTATTCAATTAGTTTAGTAAATATATTAATAAAAGTTATATCAATAAAGTAAAAAATTAAATTATGCAAGAACAAAAGGAAAAAAAATGGAATAATTAATCGTAGCTTTAAAAACAAGCAACGGTACTTATTAATAAGCAAAATAACATATAAAATAAAAAATGAAAGGCAAAAACAAAAATTAAATCAATATATATATAACAAATTTTAATAAATTATTAAATAATAATAGTCAAAATAATGATTTTAATTAAAAAACTAAAATATATTTAATGGAATGTTTTAGATTATAAAAACAATAATCAAAATATTTTACATAGTGGCAGAGCAAAAATATATTAAAATTAAGCTTTAAGAACTTTTATAGGATAAATATTTAGTGCATTTTTTTATTATCAAGAAATCAATAATTTTACTTGTAGTATTAAAATATTGCAAAATATAAGATTATATCAGAAGATAATAAAAAATATTACATATAGAAAAAAAATCAATTTTAAATAGTATTAATAAATAGGGTCAATTATTAAAAAAACATATATAAAATATATATTCAATTTAACAATAGATATACAAATATTTAATTGGAAAATATTTCAGAAATAAATAATAAAATAAAAAAATGTTTGTTAAAAAAATCTAGAATAAAAAGATATTAAAAAAAATTATAGTAAAATTCTAAGTAATGTAGGGATATTGGGCAAAAATTTCAATTTTTGTATTACAAAATAAGATTACACTGGTATTTCATTAAAAAGTAAATTTCATATAATTGAACATATTTAGTAGTTACATTTACATATATGCACATTTGTCTCTCTCTTTCTCTCTCTCTCTCTCTCTCTCTCATATATATATATATATATATATATATATATAGAGAGAGAGATATATATATATTTCAATTATATATATATATATATATATATATATAATTGAAATAATAAAGTTAACAGTTACAAACTATTATAAACAATCCTTAAATTCTCAGAAGTACTTTCAGTTAATTTCTTAAACCAGCCTCAACTGCCATTAAATTAAAAAAAAAAAAAAAAAAAAAAAAGTGGAAGCAAACATCATCAATTCAAATCCCAGGAATCTCATATTTTAATGTTAGCAGCTTGTCTATTTATTAAATGCATTTTATTCCTATTTATAAAAATCACCTCTTTACTTTTTCTTTTATTATAGTTTTTCTCTTCATGAAGAATTTTCACATTTTCAAAATCAAATTTAAATTTATATTTACATGTTTTTTTCATGATCAAAGAAAACAGAAGGAGTCATTAAATCACCATTATTTTTACTTTTTACATGCTTATATAACAATTCATGCTCCCTCAATCTCTTCTCAGTACTGCACCTAGATTCACCTATATATGATAGCATAATGCTAACATTAAAATTTGAAATTCAGTTAAGGCTGATGAGGTTTACTATGTAATTTGAAAGCACTACTAAAGAATTTAAAATATGTTTTTTTTTTTACCATTGAATTGTTTATATATATATATATATATATATATATATATATATATATATATATATATATATATATATATATATATATATATATATATATATATATATATATATATATTAGCTATTTTGCAATTTGTAAGAAAAATTGAGTGGGTTTTACAAAAAAAAGAAAAATGTTTCACAATTTGAAACATCTTAACATAATGGAATTATTTAACATTGTCAGTTCTTATACAAAAAATGTATTACATTTATGAAACAAAAAACATTTTTTTTATTTATAAAATATAATGTGCACATACCAAAAATAGTAATACCTCTAACTATGGCTTTAGTGTTTATGGACTCCTTTTCAGTTGCAATTTCCAGTTTCTTTTCAAGTGAGCTTCTTCTTGAAGGTTTCTTAGACATGTGCATTGTTACAATGTCATTTTCTTGGTCTGTAGCAATTCCAGGAAAATAAAAAATAGCAAATGTTGTCCATTGGGTTTTCTTGATTTTCCAGGTGAGACTGACACAGACAGAAATTCATTCTCTTCATTAGAGCAAGATTTAGTACTACTTTATAGGAGTAATTTTTCTATATTTTTATTTCAGTGAAAGTAGGTTATATGGAGGAAGGTGATGCCTAGCTTTTAGTTGAGTCTAGCACATGGTTTTCAAAATACAAACTATTTTAATGCTAAACTCATAGTATGGTAAATGCTTGATTAAAAATCATGCTATTTTTTTTCAATAGTTTGGTAAAGATTCCTGCTGTATTATGCCTTATCTTGGTAAAGGCTTCTACTTCTTTCTTCTTTAGCAGCTGGATAAAAACTTCATTGCTTTCTCTTCAATAGCTAATTTATGAATACTTCTACTGTCTTTTTTCAGAATCAGGATTAATATTCAACTGCTCTCACTTCAACAGTTAAGTTAGCAATACCTTCTTGAAACACTTTGGTACCGTCACCTATTTACACTTATTTTTCTAGAACAATCTTATTCACAAAACAATTATAATACTATCTCTTATAAGCTAATTTTATGACAATCAATTAGATAAAATTTTACAAATACAATTGTTCAGATAATTACCTACTTAGTCATAGATATTGAAAATGAATAAAGAACTTAAATTAGTTTTATAAAAGTTTCTGATATTCCTTTATAATTAAAAATCAAATTTTCTTGCAAAAAGACAAAAAAACGAAAACAAGGTATTCAGTTAATTCCCCTGTATATGTCTAAAAAGAAAATAAAACCAATGACAAATGGATAGAGAAGTTGTTGATGATCTTCAAAGTGGAACCATGCAGTTTACTAATAAAAGTTTTATTGTAATTATCATGCTTAGATAGAGTTCTGAAGTGCATAGCAGTAATATAAGCCATGCATATGTCTATTCATAAAACCTTTACAATTAACTATTGTTATATAGTAACCTATACATCACATAAATATGATAAGAAAGTATAGAAATATACTCATAAGAAGCCACCAATGAGGTTAAACAAAATCACTTTATATATATATATAAATATATATATATATATATATATATATATATATATATATATATATATATATATATATATATATATATATATATATATATATTTATGCACATACAAAATTAACCATATACATAAATAATCCATATATGGGAGATGCATAAATGATTTTTAATTAAAATAAAATTAATCAAAATTTATAATGCAATCTTTTAAAAGTAATTTATTTTATCTAAGATTTTCAACTTGAAAGTGCTTGATGTATTATAAGTTTCTTCTCAATTACAATATTATTAATTTTGATTTTACTTAATAGAATTAATTTATAATAAACTTTAGAGAGATAAGCAAGATAATTAAATATAATGCTAAAGACAAAACAAGCCATATATTTATGATTTGAAGCACGAAAGGTAGAAAGTAATATTTATGTAAAAAAATCTTTAAAGTGCTACGTAATACTAGCTTATTAGAATATTTGTATTTGCATATATTTTATTATACATTTTATGAAGGCTATGAATATGAGGCACGGATCCTCGAAAACGTTTAGCCGATAAACTTTAATACTAATTTATATCTTCTCTAATTAACAATTATAGATTTTATATATAGTGAGAAGTAAAGCTATATTTAATATTAATAATTGTTTTATTTTAATAATTTAAATAAATTTATTGGATTCTAGTATAGTAAAATTAGATTTAAAGTTGCTCATGCAAACATATGCATTATACATTTATTTAAACAAATTCTTTTAAATTAAAAATAATGCAAGCCATATATTGAGATTCACTAAGACACTTAAAGCCATTTACTCACAGCTTTAATTAATTTATAAATAGTAATAATAATAATCAACACTTAAACTATCAACAATCTCAATTTGACTACATGATAAGATTGTTAATAGCTTAAGTGTTGATTGTTATTATATTTACATTGAATAAGAAACATTAGTTAATTTTAAAATTATATACATATAGTTGTTTCCCCTAAATATTGTCATTACATTTAATATTTGCCTAGTTATGTGATGAAAAGAAAATATTATTTGGTTTATACCATGTATTATTTTGTTTTAATTTTTAATGTTTCATTAAAATAACATTCATCCATTTCAAGATGAAGGCCTTAATGAAGATATCTTAAATAATAATGAGTTTAATCATGAAATAAAAAGAAAACATTCTTATATATATATATGTTAAAACGAAGATTTGCATGGGTTAAATATATAAAATACATATTTTGCGGGTTCATCCGTGTTAAAAACTTTTAATATCAATATACTGACGTTTCGACTTGGTCACACAAGCCATCCACAGAGTTATAAAAAGGTAGAAAGACGGTTGTAGAGGCGCTACAATCACTGGTTTTAATGTTTTATTCAAACCAGTGATTGTAGCGCCTCTACAATCGTCTTTCTACCTTTTTATAACTCTGTGGATGGCTTGTGTGACCAAGTCGAAACGTCAGTATATTGATATTAAAAGTTTTTAACACGGATGAACCCGCAAAATATGTATTATATATATATATATATATGATGGCCACTCATTTAGAGTAGGTGGATTAACAAAAAACTTCCTTGAAATTTGGAAACTAATTGTTTCTAAATTGACTTTAGAAGATAAAATTTGGTGGCCTCCACAAGGCTGGAATACATTGTAATTCATCAGATTTGTTTAAACCCTAGTCTTTTCAATATTTTGATAGCCTGTATTATAGTTCTTAAATTACGTTTTTCTAAATTAGCTAATATTATCATGGTCAGATATAAGGCCAATTTCTAAAAAGTGTTAATAAACTTTGAATAAAGACATTTTATGCTCTTTAATCTTGATACTAATACAGTTATTTGATTGAACCACATATTTTTTAGTACTCTGAGCATGGATTTCATAGAAAACTTTATATTCTAAAACTATTGAGAAATAACAAGTATACTACCCATTATGTAAATATATGTGAGAAGAATTATAGACAGACATCATGAAAAATCTATAGATACTGGGTGAAAAGAATTAGAATAAAATAAGTACAAATGATGACAAGTTAGTCAGGCAAAAAAGATATAATAATAATAATAATAATAATAATAATAATAATAATAATAATAATAATAATAATAATAATAATAATAATAATAATAATAATAATAATAATAATAATAATAATAATAATAATAATAATAATAATAATAATAATAATAATAATAATAATAATAATAATAATAATAATAATAATAATAATAATAATAAATTTATTTAGACAATATGAGTGTGTCTGTGTGTATGTAGAGAGAGAAAGAGAATTTCAAAATAAGAACTATCAAGAAAAGTATTATATTTAAGACAGAATGAATATAAAATGCAATGTCAGAGAGAGGAAATAATTGGAACTACAAACCATAGAATGTAGATGAGCACAAAGAAGGAAAGATGAATGCATTACTGTATAAAGTACTTTAAGGAATAAAGAAAATTGGAGAAAAGAAATATTAATTATAAAAAAAAAATTAAAAAAATGAGAAACTAAAAAGAATAAAAAAGGAGAGACAAAAAACAAAAATGGAAAGACAGAGGGAAATGAAAGAAAACCAATATGGAGAAAAGAATAAAGAAAAACAAAAAAAATATTGAAGAAATAGTAAAACAAACAAAATAGAAAATAAAGTAGTTAAATAAAAACATTAAAGAAAAACAATGAGTATATATTAAAAAAGCAATTGGAAAAGTAAAAAAAAACATTGTGAATATGATAGAACAGGTTTTAAAAAAAAACTAGTAGAACAGTTTAAAAAGTTATTGAATATAGAAAGATAACAAGAATAGAAAATAATAAGAGCAAAATTTTAATAATAAAATAGGTAGTTGAGATGTTCAAAGAGATCAAAAGAAAATTGAAAAATAACAAATAGTAGATGGATTAGAAAACCAGATATTTGGGGTCTCAGAAGGCATAAAAAAGAAATAGAAAATCAAATAGATATGAAGGCATGTGAAAGTTCATAAAAAATGACATTAATAAAATAGAATGAGAAAATAGTAAAATAATCAAAATAAAATTAAAGAGATTCCATAAATCATATAAAAGAAAAATATATTTGAAAAATAAAACTAACAAAATGATAAAAATATGCTGTAAAGGTAAAGACTTTATCAAAACAAGCACATTCATTACCAAGAACGTTGTGTAGCTAATAATCAATATTCTAATAAAACACATTAAATTCATTAACAAAAGAGAACATTCTCCCAAGTGTAAGAAAATAATAGACTGACAAATAAAATGCACTTATATCAAGTAGTTCAGGAAAAAAGTTCTCTATAATATAAAAACAATTTGGATAAGTTATTTTTAGTCAATGTTTTGGAGAACATGAGAGAATTACTGTAGCATACAATAACTTGGAAAAAAATATCAAAAGACTTGTAATACTCTTTTTCTAATAAACAATAAACCTACTGAGATTACCATCATATTATCTTTAAGAACTTTTGAAATGAGAAATATTAAATTGTATCAGATATCAATATAAAAAGTGTAATTAGAAAATTGATAAAATATATTTGCATGATTTTGGAAACAGATGCCAAACTTAAAACATTGCCCTTTTTTTATTTTAGAAAAATCTCTTATTTCAATGAACTATTTAAAATGATAAACATGATAGAGTTTCTTAGTAGTGTTGATATAAAATGATTGCAATATAAGAAATGTGAACTTGAAGAAAAAAAAGAGATAATCCCTCCAAAAATATATAAAGGAAAATGATTAATAGTATTGCCCTAGGAAAACTTGATCATGATTATAAAAGAACTTACTATAAAAAGAATCTAACATTGAATTTATCTCAAGAAAACAGAAATGGTAGTGATGATAAAAACTGATTATCATTCATCCGAAGTCAGTAAAAGAAATAAATAATTATCTATGATAACATTATAGTATCCATTGGAAAATGAATGGCTGATTACAATTTGAACAATTGATTGAAATTTTTATATACATCTACAAACTTATACATATTTATTTAGGGTGAATTTCATATTTAATTTTTGCATATATAAGATAGAAAATAAATCAGTATACAAAAGACAAGCTTGAAATCAGGTTAATAGTCAGGGTAAAAAAAGAAAAGTTAAGAAAATAAAAAGAGGATTGTAACATAAATATCATTGACCCACTTATTATGATATGCATCACCATAGATAACTTCAAGCATATTTATCTGGAACCTCAAACTTGATTACCATGGTGACAGCTATCAACTGCTCTGCTTTCTGAATTTATATTTTTAATTAAACTTTAATATTATTTATAGAAGGTATTAAAGAATGTATCAATTTAAAAGCAGAAAGAATTAAATCAATAATTTTTCATTCTTAATTAATAAAAACCCATCATATTTATGTTGCCATGTTATCTTCTTTGAGTTACTTATATTGATATAAAATAAATTCAAAAATAGTTTCTTAATTAATTATTTTTTACTCTCATTAGAAAAAACATATTGAAAACAAGTTTTACAATTACTATCCATATCCATTAAAATATATACCTCTGTCTAAGCATAAATATATCTTTGTTAAAAATAAAGATTTAAATTATTTTCTAAAATCAGAAATAAGTCAAATCATAATCGATTTATATCAGAGAAAATGAATATTTTTTAATTTAATTTTGAATAATTTATACTATTTCAAAATTACACAAAATATATACACATAATTAATCAATTTTCAAATCATTCCAGATACTATTTTAAATATTTATATGAGTTTAACTAACTTTTTTCTATATTCATTTTTTATTTTCTATTAAATTGTTAATATATATGCACACACCAAAAAAATTAAACTTTCACTATATTGTGGGAATGAACTTAATCAGAAAACTGTGTCAGTGATATTATATATAAGTCTTGTTTTTAAAATTGTTGAAATTAAAATGGAAATTTTTATTCCATAAGGAAACATTTTTTCTTGATTTTTTTGGTGATGTAATTACTATTTTAAAATAAATCATTTATTTGTCCCTTTTTCAATTTTTTATTCTCAAGAATATACTTCTTTTTTCAGCAGTAGCTTTTTTATGTTTATGAGTATATTATGTAAATACAACAAATATATTAAATATCATTCTGTATAAAAGCAGGTGAAGAAAATATGAATTAATTTGTATTATATATATATATATATTGTAAATATCGATAAGTCGATTTTAATGGAATATATATATACGTATCCATATACAATATATATATAAACTATGATTTAAATATTTATTGTTTTATTTTTAATCTTATAAAACAAAATCTCTTCATCTAAGTCAAAATCAGAAGGGTTACATATATGTATTATTGAAGAATCTTTATTAGACCTTCAGTTTATTATTAATGTTATTAAAAAAATAACATTTATTTAAAATTATTCCAGTCGATTTATTTAATTCTTGATGAGGTAATTGTGGATTTACATTTGTTCAGATAGGTTCAGCACAATTCTTATGATTAAAAAGTTAGCTGTGGACATAATAAAATTTGAGAGATAGGGGCATGAATTTTTATATAATTCTCTTTAGAATTATTTAGATGGTGGTTGATTGAAGATCATTTTTACCTTTTAACATTTTATTATATGTTTCATGATGATAATTAAAAGCTTACATATTATCAATATACTCTTGGTATCAGGTAGTCCTGAACATTAACGTTGATTCACTTTTAAGAGTCTTTAAATATTTTATAAAATTCAATAGATATTTAATTGGGTTTAATTTAGACTTATTTGTGGATATTGATCAAAAAAATTGTTGTTCAATGTTTTGTAATATTATGACTCATGACTGGCATTAGTTGGACATTGAAAACCTTAATATTTTATAGTATTTTTTTTTAAAGAATGTTGCAAAGGAGGACTCTTTGTTTTTGATATTATGCTTGTTACTACATTTGTTTCTGATAAATAAGCAGATCGATTGTAAGGACTTTTATTTTTATATTTATGTCTACTTGCTCTTCACTTCTGTGAATTATTACATACATATATATATAAATTGATATGAAGATTTTCACGGGTTGCATATATAAAAGATATATTTTTCGGGTTCATCCATGTTAAAAAATTTATATATATATATATATATATATATATATATATATATATATATATATATATATATATATATATATATATATATATATATATATATATATATATATATATATATATATATATATATATATATATAAGAGCTTTCAATTATTTGAATTTCAGTTATTTTAACTTTCTTTAAATGGAAATCATTTAAATTTAAATTCAAATGGTTTCCAGTGAAACAGATAAGGAAATTCAATAAGGCAGTAAAATAGAAGAAATTCAGGTAGAAGTCAGTGAAATTAAAGATCATTTCCAATAGCACTCAAATGGATAATTATTGAACCAAATGCTCATTCAAAAAAATAAAGATGAAGCTAAAGATAAAAACCAAAAGAAAGCTTGAAGGTGATAATGCAAGAAATAGATGTATGTAAAAAATATTGAATTAAATTAATCACAAAGCAATTTTTTGGATGCACAATTTAAAGAAAAGGGTTTGATTATTGAAGAGAAAAATAATATTGAGAAAAATAAAAGAGAAGCATAAAATCAAAATGTTTAATTGCCATATAATGGCATATCAATTTAAAATTAGATTATACAACCATATCATTTAATATATTGTTATTAATAATATAAATCCCAAATAAATAAATATGTGAAAGTACAGTAATTAGGTACTTATGAAATAAATATTCATAACAATTAATATAATAATCAAATTTGATTTTACATATGGTTAATAATAAATAATTAATTTAATAAATGACATTTAACTGAAAGAATGAGTTTAATGTGGCATTGCATCATCCCTTATTGATAAAAATGATCAAATAAGTACTCTTCTGACTATTACTATATATATTTAAATACATGTGTATTGTCTATACTAAACAATGTAATGAGAAAGAACTTGAACTCAGACTTTCAAACTCCTTGCAGCTATCCTCTCCATTTATACAACTAATACATATGACTAAATATATATGAAAAAGTTAAATAATCTCCAATATACATATCAGTTGGTTCAGATCACCATTCCCCACACAAATGTGCAATCAGTGTTCAATTTATAATAAGAGAACAAATCGTCAAACTTTAATGAACAAGGTTCAATCTTATCCAACTCTTCAGACATCCATAACATTGAAAATCTGAGGATAAAAAACTCAAAGTCATTGTTAATGCTATAGATGGAAGAAGAGTTGGATTATTGGATAAGATTGAAGCTTGTCCATTAATGTTTGAAGGTTTGCTATATTAATATAAATGGAGTACTGATAGTATATGTGTGTAGGGTATGGTGATCTGGACCAACTGATGAGTGCTAGTGCAGCATGAAATATGAATACTGGAAATCATTTATCTTTTTCATATGTATATGGTCATGAGTAGCAGTTGTATAAGATGAAGTTGATAGCTGTAGGGAGCTTGAAAGTCTGAATTCAAGTTATATATATATATATTCAAATTTTTCAAAGATTTATAAATTTACATGAAGTATCAATTAAATACTATTATTTGTAAACTGAAATCCATTCCACCTAGACATATTTTTTGTCTGAACTAAAAACCCAAGTGAATTTGCTTTTTGATAATTCTCTAAGTTTATATAAGGCTCATATACTAAATGATAATACTTTATATACTAAGACACTGGAAATATAAAAAAAAAAAAAAACTTCTTAAATACTTTCACAATTAAATAAGAATCTTTTACAAAAAGTTATAAATTGTTAATTGAATGTTTTCATTTATTACTTAAATAGTTTAAAGAAAACCAGTCAAATAATATTGCTAGACGGCATGATGTCAATTTCTAATGCCTTTTTTTAGTAGCACTTTCTTTAATTTCGTCACAATCCAAAATTTATCTTTAAAAATATACACTGACAAATCCCGTTAACAAGTACTATTATAGATATATTGCTTTTCCATTTTTTGTCACAATTTAATTTTAAAAACGAAACAAATAATAAAAAAGAAAAAAGAAAACGGTTTTTGATATAATCAAAGTTCGAATAGAATAAATTAAATATATTGTATATTTATTAGCAAGAATCACAGTAATTTCCAATTGTATTTGCTTACGAAAAATCTTATTTGAATGTTTTAAGGTATTTAAAGTACCATTAACAGCTGTTTTTCTATTACGTTAGTTTGTTTTGCTGCGAGAAAGAGAAAAAAAAATATATAGCTATGTTTTCTTAGACCTTAAAATCCCATAAGCAGTCTATTTAATTTTTAGCTCTTTAGAAAATGATGAGGAATTCTCAAAGTAATTTATCAAGCTTTATAGACTTTAATGCCATTTCCACATTTTACTTCTCTATGATACATCAATGATATTGGGATTTAAAAACTTTTATTGATTGTTTAACAAGAATTCACACTGGCACCCTTTCTTTTTTAAACAGTATGTAGACATTAGAAATAAATTGAACAAATATAAAAATGGTTATAAAAAGCTGTAGAAAGGATTGGTAAAAATTTATTTTCTATAAATATATAAAATCCTTAAAAGTAAATTTTAAACTTAATTTTTCAAAAAAAAAAAAAAAAAATCAATATTTTTTCTAGTAATCTTATTTCGTTATAATAAAGGTTTTACTTTAACATTTTGCTAAAGCACTATTTTTACAGTTTTATTTCTTTTCTATCGGTTTAAATAACATTTGCGAGATTTATCTAAAAACTAACATAAGTTTTAGATAAAAAATAAATAAATTGAGCTATGTTAAAATTATACGGATTGTTTTATTTAAAAAAAAATGTCTATACCTTTAAATAAGAATTACAATAATGATATAGTAATAAAAATATTTGAATGGTTTATTGCTTTTGATTTCATAAGAAATTTGAGTACAAGAAGAAAGGCACTATGGGCCTTGAATTCTAAAATTTGCCACTCTAAGCTATATAAGCATTATAGTATAAACCATTAAAAATTTTTTGTGATACAGTAATAAAACTATACAATGATTTACAATTAATTGAAAAAAAATAGTGTTTCACTTTTAGGTACAGATACATGTTAATGTGTCTTATTAGGAAAAAAAAGTTCAATAAATCATAATTCAGTACTTAAAAAATAGTATAACAAAATAATACTAATAATTGTATAAATTGTTTAAGGCCACGAAACTGTAATTTTTAAAAATTTTCTCAGGTGGAAATAATTCAAGTATTTTTAATTTTTTTTCATTTACTATTCTTTTATTACTCTAAACCATGTGAAGAAAGACTTACATTTAGATGTCTGTTATGCATCAAATCTAAGTAATATGTACTTATGGACCATTTTTATAATCTTTATATTTGATGTGTACAAAGCCAGATTTGGCCTAAGATCCACTCATTTTATTATTTTGGAAGTAGTACAAGAAAATAGTAAAATTTAATAATGTGTTTATTAATTAGAATATATAATATTTGAAGCTTATTAGTATTTCCAACTAATGGCTTGCTGATTGAATCCTGTAATTTAGTTATACTTGATTGTGCATGCACAGTTCTTTATAATGTTGAACAATAATGCTGCACTTTCTTATTATGATCCTTTATTTCATCCTGTTAACTCTTCTTCACTATTTTTTGCCATAATATTTCACTTCAGCATATAGTACAATTCTTGGATGGTTGTGTTTACAAACACTTTATAAACTGCTCAGGTTTCACTGAACCCTGATATGCTGCTTTCTCTGGTTATGTTCTTAGCATTCTGATGACATGTTAGAGAATCCATATTATTTTTAGATATAATTTGTACACACAGTTTTCTTATCATCTACTTAAAAATTGGTTTATCTAGGTTAATTTGATAATTTACATAACATTATTTATTACACATTTTAAATAAGTAGTTAATTTGTTAATGAACAAGTATATTATGTTATTTTTTGTTTGTTTAGTTACCAAATAGATAGATGTTATGATATATTAATATTTAATTACAATATAAGTTAAAGGTTTTGGAATTTAGATATTCAGTTAGTAAGAGCACATATAAATGTTCAATCTATGTTGTAGACTTACTTAAAATATATATATCAGTGGTATTTATATTTATTGTTAGCCTTTTATACTGACAAGTTATGTACACACTCATATGTAACTTTATTACACAATTTAATCAATACACAGCAAAATGTCTCAGTTACTTTAGAAATAAACAGAGTTTAATTATATATGTAATCTGCTAGGCTTGCAAGTTTTTCTTATATATTAGCTTTTTTAAAGAAGAGTCTTTTTTTTTCTTTTTCTTTAGAGAAAATCCAATTTTATTATGCTGTGATTCACCATTTATTTCAGTAAATAAATTTTGTGAGTCTTGATTGAAATATTTTTCTTCTATGTCTATTTTGATATTAGTAGACACAATCATTTTAATATTAATCTCCTACATGAATAGTAAGTAAACCAGTAATATTTTCCATTATTTTTATCAGTGGAATAAAAATTTTTGAATGACTAACATGCCATCTTACTTCTGTACCATTTTGTAATTTAATTTCATGTATTTGTTTACACAGTAGCTTAATTATAATTCCCAGTATTCTTTTTTTTCTCAATATATTTTTTATGCACTATCTTTTCAATATAGAATTTTTTTTTTAGCTGTGTCTGAAATTAACATAGGCATATATGTTGTGACATGATGCTTCAATAA
This sequence comes from Epiperipatus broadwayi, assembly GCA_028023455.1. Taxonomy (NCBI): domain Eukaryota; kingdom Metazoa; phylum Onychophora; class Udeonychophora; order Euonychophora; family Peripatidae; genus Epiperipatus; species Epiperipatus broadwayi. The sequence goes on from JAQFVV010001524.1 coordinate 37,932, forward strand.
TTATTCTGCTGGATACTTCAGTGGAAAATATTAACAAAAAATTAATGTAGTTAGGGTTATTGAATATCAATTTACTCCATTCTATTCAGTGTCACTTAATATGTTAAATCCCCATTTACACAAATTGTTTTGGCTGAGGATAAGGCAGAGGTGTTAAAGCATGCCATATCTCCTTCTTAGTAAAAAAATCTTCTAATTGTTCTGAACAAAATCCTGCATTATGGTGAATAACTATAAACTCAGGATACCCTTGTGTTTCAAAAATATAATATAATACTTTTATTTCATTATCTGCTTTGGTATATTATATCATTCTGTGTTTCATCCATTTGTAATATAAATAAATATATACAAAGAATATAGATTCATGGAATGACCCTTTGTGATCTAAATGGATCATCTATCATGTTTTAGTTGTTTCAGACCATGGTGTAGTCTCTTTTTCAGGTAACTTCACTGTTTTTTGACAGGCTTGACAGTTTTACAGTTTCTTCAATGTCATTATTTATGTTCACCACCAAGTATAATAAATAGTGATCATGTAATGTTTTAGTGGTCAAACATTTTTTATATCAATAAATTAAAAAATGCAGATAGCTAACGTATTATGGTCTAGCCACTTTTGAAATGTAAATTTTAAATATTTAAACTTTCTATGTCTTCATTTCAAATTTGTGAAAAAATTATATGGACATATATGTGTAAATTACATCTTTCTTTTCATATTTTTATTATCTATCAGATAATAAATGTCATATGTTTCTATGATAAATTTGGAATTTTTTATATATTTTTATTTAAATAACTTTATTTAATTTTTCTCTGTTAGTTTATTAGGTTTTATATAGAAAATACTGAATTAAATTTTTAAATAAAAAAAAAGATTATAAAACAAATTCAACAATCCACAACTCTTCTTTAATGAAATTTCAAGGATACTTTATCATATAGCATTTGAAGTAATATTTTATTCAGAATTTATCTTAGGAAGACAAACTAATCACTTCAGCAGTAAAAAAAATGGAAAAAAAAATAAGACAGCTGGACTTACAAAAACTAGTACTAGACCTGACTTTTCATTCCAACAATTCTGAAAATGCCATCAAGCATAATGGAAGAACACATATAGATATTTTCACTATGTGTTTGGGCTTGAAAATATTTACTTTTTAATTAAAAAATAATAAATTTATTATTGAAATTTATCAATATGCCAATATAAACAAAAATGTAAAGTTGAAAAAAAATGTTAAGAATCACAAATTGTCTATTTTTTTGCTAACAATAAATTTCTTGTGTGATACTTATTGTTTATCTGGGGAGTATTTAGTACTCATATCAGGTATAAGTCTGAGACAATCTTATTTTGTAGACAAAGTAATTCACAATGGAATTCATAATTCATTATTGTGCTTAGATTTCAATAATAGTGAAAAAATGCTGATAAAAATGCAACATAAAATTCAAAGTTTAATTCAGATGAATAGAGAATTAATAGTTGATGAAGCAATCATCATATTTACTGGTGATATACAATATGACCACTCAAAAGTAATAATGTAAGTGTTCATTTATTCATTTGTGCAGATAGACTTATTAGGTATGTGCATCATATGGCATTGTACAAAAGCAGAAATACAATTGTAATAGTAGTTAGAGTTTGGGTATTTAAGTTTTATTTTCAGTAGCTTTACAACATTCAAAAAGAAGATAAGTTGTTGTCTTTCTAAAAAAAGTTTCAAATTTATTGACTATATGGAGTGATAATGATCACACAGAAAATACTCAGAAAGCCTAATAAAAATTGATTTAGGTAACCTCTTCAAATTCCACGTCAGGAGTGTTATAGAAGTAACAGCTCCACCCAACCTTTTTTTGCATAAATGGTTTAACATTATGAGTAAAAAAATGAATCATGAATATTTCTGTTGGGTAAGTTATATCTGCATTTATATGTTTATTTTGCTGCATAGTTTCAATCACATTTTATTATTTGTAAATAATCATTAGATTTTATCAGTTTAGGTAGTTGGTACCTAATAAAATAAAATCTTTTTTTAAAAAACATGAAAAATAAGAAGATATATTATTAATAATAATCTCTGTTACACTAAATCTAACATTTTTTTGTTTATTTATTGAATATGAATCATTAATAGCCTAAATAGTATATCAACTAATTTATTTGTCTCTAACACTTGCTCTTCATTAATAATCTGTGATAGATTTCTAGAAAAATGTAAGGTATCAAAATCTCAATTTTTTGATTTTTTAGATAAATGAATTGTGATAGGTAATTCATGTTCTATGACATTTTAGTGGAAATTTTATAAAAAATAGAAAAAAATATAAAAGTTATCTGTCAAATTTCAAAAATTATGAAGGATAAAATATTTTTGTTTATTATTTTTAATTTCTCTGATAATATAAACTACATGATTTTTGTGTAATGCAAATTAAAGTTATTTTTAAAATTGTGTTCAAAATCAATTCTCCAAAAATCCAATATGACTACCATAGTTAACAACAGATAGTTAAGGAATAAATAAATCCTATATTTATAAGTTTTTGAAATTTTCAGTCTAATCCCAATGAATGCATTCATCAGAGAATTGACTCATTTGTTTATTTATATATAAACTATATTCATAGAATGTAAGTATATGAAGTTAACTTGGGTTGGATCTAAAATGGTTTCATTACAGCTATCTATTATTAACACAAAATTAAAAACCAACTCAATAATTCCCTAAAAATGTTTTGACTCAATTAAGTGCAAAAATGATATATAAGGAAAGGAAAACATGGTTTTTCCTTTCATGCATTTAAAAAAAGATAAGAGGATAATGAATAATCTGAATAACTCCTTTATATAAATTTAAACAACATACATTTGAAATCTTTCAAATTCCTAAAACATTTTTAAATAACCAGGAAACAATACTTTTTAGTAGATGAAGGAGTATATATAAAAGGTACTTAAAATGTATGACACATTTCTTTGAGAATAATTTAATTGTTAATTGTAATTGATATATGAAGATGATGTGACACATATTGATATGCCAAAATATTGGCAACATAATTTCTTTCTGATGTTGATAAATGTATCTCAGGCATTTATCAATTAAAAATTGTAAAACCATTATTATAAACTTTTTGTGATGTTAATTGATATGTTTTAATATACTTTTTATTCTTCAAACCAATTCTTCTAGATAGTAATCACAAAGATCTATGATTAGAATTGTCACGTATGTTCATAAGTTTGATGCATGCACAAAATGGTTATGATATGAAATCTAATATTGTTTTATATGAGGATAGGCAGTGATTTTAAAAATTAATACAATCATAAACACTTCCTGTGACATGTCTGAGGATTTCATTAGTGGTAGGAGTTTTATGAAAATGGAAAGAAGCCATTGCTTAATAAAAAGTATGACAATATATTGGTAAAATAAATCAATCAGGACTATGGAAAACAACCAAACTCTTATAAAAAAATAAAGAGTGACATAAGAAATTAAACAATATAGAATTCAGTTTCATCATGTACAGAAATTAAAAAGAATTAAAAACAGCCAGAAAATGAAGAAAGCAGCTAGTTCGACAGAATGAAGATTGTTTAAATCACTGTAGATGCAAATTAATAATCATGAGATAAACATGAGTATAACAAGTTAATTTAATTTAAATGTCATTGGATATGTATTGTAATAACCATAAACTAACTCTTAACGCCGATAGAAAGATTATTTAAATAAATTTTAAAAACAGGCAGTGTTTAACATATTAAAAATAACTTTATTCTAAAGTTTCAAAATTATGACAATATAGTTGTCAATAAAATGTAACTCTGACACATAATTATTCAGTTATATGTATAAAAGTGTGGCAAAATAATAAAATTAAATTATTTCTACTGTTTACTTGTTTAATAATCAGAGCTTATTAAGATTGTCAAAAAGGAAAGAGATATATAACGTTTGGAATTGTTTATGGTTGGAAATGACATTTTTATTTATACATGTCAATTTTGAGTTTCAAAAATTTTGTAGTGAGGTTTCATGAAATCAGTTTAGTTAGAAACCCTATAACTGTATGCAATTAGGTTATTTTTTACAAGCACATATTGTTTTAGTTTGTAAATGAAAGTGCTAATCAGAAATTATAATTGCTAAACATACCTCTAAAGACATCTGATTGATGCGGAGTATTATAAAAAGGTGATAAAAATTCTTATAAAAATTCATTTATGATTGTAAAAGAAAAAAATTTAAAATGTAAAAGTAATTATATAAATATTGTTTGAATATATTTAAAAATATGTTTTTGTCTATAAAAGTAATAAAAAATTAATAAATAAAATCCTGAATAGATGGGCTGATTATCTTCGATTTATAGAAAGCAATTTTTTTTGTAAAAATGAAGCATCATATCTGTGAAATTATAATGGAAAATGTGAAGAGTCAAATATAGTAAATTTGTTCAGTTTATAATATAGATAAGAGACTATGTATTAGACCATAGCCTTCATCTTTAGTCATCTAGAAACCAAAGTCAGATGAGCAAAGAAGAGTTTCAGTATTGCTCTTTATAGTATTCCTGGATATAAGAATGACAAAGCAATTAAAAAAAATGTGAAAAGTATTTGGTAATTTATTTTCGTCATAATAATTAAAAATTTAATTTATGTTTATAACCACTTTAACAATGAACTAAGATCTTTCAACCATATAGGTAGGTGCCACAAAAACAGAATAATTTGTCTAAGCCTAAAACAGAGTTTGAAATAAGTCAATGTTACCTGATATGTCAAATAATATATTGATGTGACCAAAGCTGGTATGCTTTATTTCCAGAGTGTTTTTCTGTAAAAATTAAATTCTACATTTATCAAGAAAACTTTAAAAGAAACTAAATGTTAATCAACATTAATTTAAAATCAAAGAATGATATCTTCAAAGTCAAAGAAAGAAGCAGTCAAACTATGCCCTAAGTAGTAATGTTCAATTTAAATTATATATGAGAGTATCTGATTATATATATATATGTATGAAAAGAAAGTTACTGTTAACACTAACTGAAATAATTATAGAAAATATACAAACCATCATACAATTACAAATATCCAGTAACGCCCTCTGTTTAAAGATATATATATATTTGTAATTGTATGATGGTTTGTATATATATATACACATATGCGTGTGGGTGTGTGTGAATACTTATAAAAAATATTTCCCTTAAGGATGGCTTTAGAATCAATGATTAGATATTTATAAAATGATAAGTTTATTTAAGTGTTTTATATATATATTTTTTAATTTATTTTGTATTAAAATTGTAATAATAGAACATTACCATTTCTTGCAGGAATAAGACAGAAAGAAAAGTGATTTTTAAAATAAATATTATTTTTTTATTTGCTAGATATTACAAAAAAATATAAAATAGTAATTTTCTATCTATTCATAAGCAGAAAGAAAGTTACTTTATAAAATGTCAAATTATATCTGATCAAACGATGCATTCAAGAATCATAACATGTATCATTATTTTTAACAAACTATTTATGACCAGTAACCATTTATTAGTCTTTCTGGGTAGTAATCATGCATTTTGTATGCTGGAAGCTGGAACTATAATCAGAAAATCTAGTAATAAGTGTGATTAATGACACTTATAATAATGACTTATATTATGAGTTAATTTAAATAAATGTGATTTTTCTCAGTTTATAGTATTTTACTTTTTTTTCATTAATTCAGGATAGGATGATACATCGTAATGCAAGCAGTATTCTGAAAAAACTTGTGAATAAAAAAAATAAATAGCACAGTATTTGTTTGATCATCATAGATGATGTCAAAGTCAAGTGCATAAGGTTATGCAATGTATGAACTATATTTTAAGTTTATAAAATTATTAAGTACTTTTGTTCTTGTGTGAGTGTGCATCTTTATAGTTAAAGTTTAAAAGAAAAAGTTAAAATAAACAGGCCAAATTAGATATATAATTATGTATTAAATACTTTTGTTCTTGTGTGGGTGTGCATCGTTATAGTTAAAATTTAAAAGAAAATGTTAAAATAAACAGGCAAAATTAGATATATAATTATGTATTAAATACTTCCTATCACTATAGTAATGATGATAAATAAAATAGAAAATCATATAACATTACAATACTAGTCACAAAACAAAATAGGTAATGATATAAAATTGAGCATTGTTCTAATGAAATAGTAGTTAGACAATGAAAGCAATAGGTATCTTTTGATTTCAAATCATCATCTAATTAAGAACTAAATAAACAAACATTTCCCAGAGGATCATCAAATAGTTAAGCATTTAATAATGAATCGAGAAAATAATACCATCAGATTTGAACATATTCCTTATTATGTTCATGAAATAGTGCAATTATGTCATATTGAATATGTAGATGTCTGTGTAAAAACTAAAAATACAAATGCATACAAAAGAACAACTCTTAACAAAGTTCTTAATAAATAAGACATTTATTATATTGAGTAGTCAAAAATAAACAATTTATATGGGCCAATTCCAATATTCATTACTGAATAAACTAACATTGGAGTAATTACGATTACAATAAACTTCTTTGTACTCTTATTTAAAACATATATACAAGTAATCAGCTAATTCTAATATGCTTATCAAACATTTATCAACAAACTAACATTGAAGTAATTACATTAAATTTCTTTGTATTCTTACTTCAAACATATACATGTTACTAGCTAATTCTAATATGCTTTATTAGATATTTATTAACAAACTAACACTGGAGTAAATAAAGATTAAATTAAACATATTTATACCGTTGCTTCACCTACATACATGTTATTAGACAATTACAATATTCTGTGTCAATTAAACCAATACTAGGTTAGTTAAACAATGCAATATGGGTCTAAACATATGAGTTAGAGCAGTCATATTATCGTTTATAAAAATGATTTAAACAATCCTATTAACTAGCTACACTTTATTTTCTCTTTTTCATTTTTGTTAACTCATTCAGATGAGATTGAATTATTATAAAGACTTAATGATCAAAATTTAGAATAAATTAGTATGATATGATTTGAAATGTTTATCCAAAAACTTACAAATCAGTGATAAATTTTTTCCATACCTTCAGAATCATTAGTATTTTGTACATGCTTCTATATTATGCCACCTGTTATAATATAATTAACACAGCTACATCACATCAGTTTGCTTATGAAATTAAGAAATACAATATAATATGGATGATGTCATAGATCAACCAACAACTTTAGCACTACTTCTACTCTAGATGTTTTATAAAAAAATTCAATCCAACCTTTTATTAGCAAACTACATTACACATAGCTATGAATTTATGACGGGAAAACATTCCAAATGGACACATGACGAATAAGGAGACTTTCTTAACTCTAATAATCTAAACAACAAAATATAGTGACTCCCTAACCTTACTCAGGGATTCAATGCTGGTGTGGACTCAGTCTCAACACTGAAAAACAAGGAAAATATATTTCTTTATTTCATATAATATAATCATCATAATATGCAACTGCTTAACTCAGAAAATATAATCCACTCATTACAAGTATTTAAATAAACTAAGGGAGAGTTCTCTACATCCCTGACAATGTAATATATTTCCTAAATGATTTCTTTCCTCATAGTTACTTAACACATTCCATTCTAAACATTAAAAAAATAAATTCATTCTTAGATCAATTCCTAATTCTTTTACTTCTTTTGGTATATCACATCATCTGAAACTGATTGGAGACATACAAGTCAATCAAATTTAAATGTAACAATTATATAAATGAATTTCACAACAGCTACACATGCATGATAATGCACAAAATAATTTCAAATCATATTCAATACATATATATTATAACAACATTAACAAACAAATCAAAAATAAATCTCTCATTCCTGATGAATTGTAAATATTTTAAATCTGCAGTATAGTAATTACTATTAAATAAACCTCATCATTATTAACTAATAAAAATAATAAAATTTGGAGTTATGATGAACTATATATCTTTAAATTTAAAGCATAATAGTTTTTATTAAATAGACCCCTTAACCTCTGACAATGCAAAGATAAAATAATACTTTTATGAATTTACTTCTCTTAAGTTGGCTGCTAGCTTTATAATAGCAAATAAATATTTCTACTGCTAACATAAGTGTATAGAATACATGTATAAAACAAAAAAAAATATGTCAAAATAATTATTAATTACCCAGTATAATATTTTTCATATTATACATATCTGAGATGATCTTGAAGCAAAGAAAATAATAAATAAAAAAATATAAAGACAAATAAATTGGTCTATCTATCTATCATACTCTAACAACAAAAGAAATGATTAAATCTTGTATAGCTGGGAAATAAAAATTCATTTGCACAGTCTGTAACTAAAGCTTCTTAGGTCTGTATGGCGATAATGATGACAATTATAAAATGAATAGGTGTTAGTATATATATGGATAAATTTCTGCAGGATGGGCAATACACAATTGTGGATTCAATTGAAGAGCAGTTTAAAGTTCTTAACAAAAGCTAATTAAAATTGCTGATGGTATAGCACGTGAAGTATTCAAGATCTAATTCTTTTTTGCTAATGACAAATTAACATTTACTGCTGCAGATTTTAGTAATATTTTACTATTTAATTAATTGGTGGTTTTATAGTTTTATAACTGAGCATTATATATTTTGCAAATTTAAAGGGAACAATAGCTCTCCACTGACTGACATTGACTATAATTGTATTTATTCAGGCACTTGTAATAAATCATCAAAGCTATACATTAGGCAAATAGTTGCTGAATTCATAATATTCACTTAAGTCTACATATTTTTTTAAATGACAATATATCTTAGTGATAGATTAAATATAAATAAAGAGAACAATAAAAAAATGTTCACATTTAATATTTTTGCTCTTCTACATGCATTCATATTATATGCACATTAAATATAGGGTAGTCATCCATCAGTTATATAAGCCATGCATTCATTTCCTTAATCCCATAAGACTTGAATGGTTAGGTACATTTCTTATTCAATAATAATACTAAGGCATGTTAAACTAAGTTAGATATGCACATTCTTCCATTTGAATTTTACTTTTCTATAGCCAAGAGAAATTTTTAATCTAGAGACTATGAAATGTTTTGAAAGTTCAGCATAATTTTTCCCACACAATAGCAAAATTCACACACTTCAATTTTTTCTTTAATGTTAAAGATTAAGATTAAATAATTTGAACTGGAGTTATAGACACATGTATGCATTTTAAATGAAGCTATTAAATCTAAGTTAGTTAATTAGAAATATAGGGTGATATACCTTGTTTAAAGTTGTTTATGTTTCCATGCTCTTCTTTATCTTCCCTAGAAAAACTTTATTAACTAGTTTCATACGAGAAAATTGATACTTGAAAAAAATATGAATTTTAATTGAATGTTAACCACTTGATTTTGGAAGAATAACTACTTTGTAAAGAGAGAGGATTAAAATAAGGTAGGTTTTTTTGTATATTATCCCCCTTTTATTACTTATTATTGCTTATATATCCATTTTTTATCAATCAAAGGTTACCCCCCCCCATAGGTCAACTTCAAAAAAGGTCAATACCATCTTCTGCAGTGAGATAACTAGCTGAAAATATTCAATAACATTTTCTCTCTTGAAAAAGAAGAAAAAATCATTTTGACTTCTAAATAATATTAATTAAATTAAATAAATAAAAAATACCATTTACACTCTTAAATAAAATAATTGTTTAGCAAATAAAGTAGTTGATAGTGTATTTGTTTTGCTTAATAATTCACCAATCCGTTTACCAATTAATCACTTAAAATGTGTGCAAATAGGTTATCAAAGATATTTATTATAAATTTAAATATTCACTGTGAAACATAATATTCTGTATCATAATTAATTATATGAGTGAAAAATGAAAAGGTAAGATGGCACAAACATACAAGCACACACATATATGCTGCACTATAAGTACTAAACCAGTGTGGCCAAAATAGAAACCTATACAACCATGAATCAAATATACTGTACTAATTATGCTATGGACTAAAGCATCAATGAGCAAATAAATTAGAAAATCAGTAAACAAATATCAACCGATGTCTTACAGACAAATAAAACAAATCTGCATCAACTTAACTTATACACCAACAGTTTCTGTGAAAAGCCACCCTCTTTTCTATCATTAAATATCCATAAAAAAAATACTAAATGTCTGAAAACTTTTAAATAATATCTGTCACTAACTTTATAAACAAGGTTTTGGATTATTAATGAAAACATTTTGAAAATTTCATATTATTTTATTTTTTTTAGTTAAATGCAACCAACTATTACTGATACAGTAGTGTCTACTAAAAATTGTCTCTTGTGCCTATTCAGAAGATCACTATATATATATGATCACAGATGGAGCTTTACCAATAGCCCACTCAAGCTTGTTTTCAATAAATGCTGAGAGATATTTGAAAGAGATATTGGATTTTTGATTCTCTCTCACCATTTATTGAAAACAAGCTTGAGTGGGCTATTGGTAAAGCTTCATCTGTGATCATAAAATGCAAGCTATAGGCAGGTTAAAAATGTTTTAACTTGTTTTTGTTCATATATATATATATATATATATTGTAGCCCTTGGGTTTGCCCAAGACTCCATTTTTTAATAAACGATGTAAGATAATGTTTAATAAAAATTTTCCCCATAATTTGTATATATTGTTTACTTTCTTCAGTAAAACTTTCTAGCCAAAGCTAGGTTGAAACCCATATTCTTAGGGATTGCATACATTTTACTTGGTAGGCAATGTAAACATTTGTCATTAAAAGATTTCTAACCAAAATATTGTTTTATTTAATATTAATTTATGAAACAATTTGGTATTAAAGATATAATTTGTTAGATAAGCAATATTTATACATCATTTAATAGTTGGAGTGAAAAGAAGAGAGGGGTGTGTGTGACTTTTAAAACTTCTTTAGAGACTGGAAATAGTTAGTCATAGTTTTACTCTGACAGATTAGAACTAAATAGTTCATGAAATTATATTGTAAAATAATAATAATAATAATAATAATAATAATAATAATAATAATAATAATAATAATAATAATAATAATAATAATAATAATAATAATAATAATAATAATAATAATAATAATAATAATAATAATAATAATAATAATAATAATAATAATAATAATAATAATAATAATTAAGGATTAGAATATTCAACAATTGATTTAATTAAAATTGTATATGTGAGACATGTGTGTATGTATTTAATCTAGTTGTGGATTTTAATTATAAAGTTCACAATTAAATATTAATTATTCCTTGTCATCTCATGAGAAACTACTCTAAAAAAGAAACTAATTCATTTTAATAGTTTATTCATAGCAACCAAAATTCTGTCAAGATTCTGGGTTTGAAGTTGGGTTGCTGTAAATTTTTTATATTATTATAGAAAAAGTAAAAGGGGAGAAAGAACTTCTCTCATTTATTCTGAGGAGAGAGCTTTCTGTTATTTGTTCTTTGGTGTGATTTCCACATGTGTAGAATTACCAAAGCAAATTACTAAAGTGATTTAAGTAATATTTATATCAACAATAATTTAAGTTTAAAATTAATTGGTGATTATCTATTGGAATGCAGATATGAATTGACAGATGGTTTTTTAAGAGGGCAAAAGTCTAAAATATCAAGAAAGAAAAAGAAACAATAGGCAATTAATGAAGGAAATCATTAACCAGACATTGAAAGGGTTATGGGAAGGTCACTTTTGGGGGAGGGGAAATGAAAAAAGCCAGACACTATAAGAGCTCACTCTTTTGTTGAGCGAGGGGGCTCTATTTCTATTTTTGTGGTTGGTCTTTCTTATTGGTTATCTCTCTTGCAAGTTCTCTCACCATAAGTTTATAGAGAAGCTTTGGTATAAAAGTTTAAAGAAACATTTTTTTAAGAAAGAAAGAAAAGAGAGAAATTCTGTCTGTCTCTTGAAAGAAACCTTGCCAAATTTAATAATATAAGTATAAAAAAGACTCTTGAGTAAAGTTTAAGTTAGGTGCACATCGTTCTCCTGAAATTAAGATTGTCTTGCACTAATTTATCAGAAATCAGCAAATGATAAAATTTAAACTACAGAAAATAAGAAAATTGTGATTTTGAGTTCATATATAAAGCATTAAATGTGAAAGATATAATTTCATATAAAGTGTTAAATATGAATACTATGTGAATTGAAAAATACAACAAGAAGTGGACTTATATATTTAGAAATTAAAACAAGTTCTATTCAGCTGTAATCCACAGAAACCAAAATGAGGAAATCTCAGCAGCATGAAAAATTTGTACATTTTGGCATAGGAATCAAACTCTATCACAAGGACTTTTTCCATAGAAAGTCATGTGGGCAACAAACAAACCAAAGAAGAAAAAAAAAGAAAAAATGGAAACCAGTAACCTGAAGGACATTTCTGGAGAACTATTTAAGTATATTTTTATTATTTTGATATTCATGTAGAACATTTAATCTAAAAAAAAAAGAAAAAAAGAATTTTTTTAATCATATATATCCATTTAAAATTAATCCATGTTAGAGTTATAATTATTATTATTTTGGGAGTAGATGAAATTAATATCAAGTCATTTTGTGTGTGCCTGTTAAATGCTTTTATTATTATTGTTGTTATTATTTTAGGGGTAGATGGAATTAATACCAAATCATTCTGTATGTGTCTTGTTTTAAATGCTTTACATATTTTTTTATGAAAAGAATCAGATATATTGTGAGAAATTTTTTTGAATCAGATCAGAAATTTTGTCAAGTGCTTAGACCTAATGCTATTTTTCATGAAGGTTGTGTGACTGTTGGGCTAAAACATCATCATTATCCTATAAAAGTGCAGAGAAGTAATTTTAATATTTTAGTGTGCATTTCTTATTACTATTATCATAAAGTTAAAGCTAGATGCAAGCTAATTAAGGCTTGGAAAATTATTGGATCATGTTCTAATATACTATTTCGCAAGAGTAATGTAGATATAAAAGTTTTACTTGTACAAATTGATGTTAGACCTGTATATAATGTGGCTGGACAATGAGTCCCCACCAAGTTAGTGGAGTCATAGTTTTGTTCCTTCCTGAGATATTTATACTACTTTTATAAAGTATTTAAACACAGTGGAAGAGGTTTCCCACTTGGTTATTTTCTACACTGTAAGATGATTTCTTTATTGATGGATAGAAGTTAATTGGTAAAGCCAAGTATCTTTGTATGACTAGCAATAAAAATCCTACCATACCTCAACCTTAGTGAAAAGATTTTCTCTTATTCGGGTCACTGCATGCCCCATGTTAATGTTGATATTCCTATGGGTGTATGAAATATAGATATTACTAAACATTACTTATAAATGTTGGATACAGGGTTGCAAATTCAGTTTGGTATCAGGATGAGTGTGGATAATGTGTGAGCAATTGGTATACTTGAACATTGTTTTGTTGACACATTTTAATTTATTAATAAGAGACAAGAGTAATAATGTCAATAAATATTCAACTTAAGGATTAAATAAAACCTACGAATATTGTAAGCCATGCATATTTAAAATTATTTAATAAATATATCCACAGCTAGCTGAGAACTTCGTTGGAAAGGTAATATTACTATAATATTATTCTCATAAGAACATGAGTATAGTGTGTATGCACATGTGATGATGATTGAGCTAGATGACGATTTTTTGACATTTGAAAGGTAACTAGGGTGAAGGAATGTTAGATTAAAATAATTAAATAAAATTATTAAATTTTATTATTGGAAGCATTACCCTTGGAAACAAATCAGTAGCTAAAAGCATTAAACACGAGAGGGAAGAAATTTAATGTTCGCTATATCTGGGATAAAAATGAAAACAAAAATATAATATATGTGAAGGTAAATATTATTTTTATGTGTCTGATATTAATATTACTCCATGGTGATCATGAATCCCTAATAATTAAACATGGATATTTATATTTTAAAACCTCTTGACATTATCTATTGATGTAGGAATATTTATTATTTAGTTTGTTTTTTATATCATAATACGGTTGTAGAACAGCAGAAAGCCATGTGAGTCATCAAGTGAATGTATATATTATGTATTGAATTGTAGTATATTAATAAAATTTGTTATTTGTGTTAAATAAAAATTTGCGTACATCTCAATGTTTTGTGGGTTATAATCTAGACATCTCAAATCCAATCGTACATCAATATATTAGTATTAATAGTTGAATCATCATTTTTGTAAATAATATGTGGTAAAAATTATTTAAAATGATTAATTGTCCGAGCTTATGTGGCACAGCAATACTCAAGATTACCAAATAATTTAATATAGATGAAATATAAATTATGAATAGGGATGGTTATTGAATGATAGTGGATGCAATGGGTGGGTATAAAATCCTTTCCCATCCATTGAATTCAAGCACCTCTCTAGACACACTTCTTTATAATTTTACATTAATTGTGAATATGTCTATAATGTATTATTTCTAAAAAAATTTTTTTTAATAAGCTTAAATTATTCGAGCTTTAATGTAAATAGACATTAAACTACATTAAAGACAGCCAAGATCAACCTTGGAGGTGATCATGATTGGGAGGTTTATCACCAATAATTCCTAGCAGCTTGTTCAACCTCCACACCTAATTGTTCTAAAAACCCTGAGAAGAGATTATAATGGGAGAAATGAGCTGGCATAATGGAAAATTTAATATTAAAGAGATAATAGGGTAATATACCTATAAATGTGGATGGGGGGGTGGTGGATCAGAGAGGTAGAGATGGATATAGAACTATTTGTAATCGGAACAAAATTTTAATTGTGACTTTAAAGATAGTGAATGTGGAGCATGTTGAGAATAACCAAGAATTTCCAAGAATATGAATATTATTATTTTAATACATTCTCAGTGGTCTCTTATTAGATTGATTATTTATTAACCCATTCATTAAATATTATTGATAAGTTATGAAAATGAGATTTAATCTCAGTATTTTTTTAAACTTGCAATTTGGAACACTGGCAAATAAGATTATGGATGTTCTAACCCATCATCATCATCCCAGTAGTCTTTAGAGATAGTGTTAGCTGGGAACAATGAAGCATCCATCGAATCATCCTTAAAATGTTACAATTGGCATGCAACTTGGCTGCAAGTGTCTGAGTGCCAGATAGATTCAATATAGGTTATAATTAATGCATAGCTTGGTCGCCCAAGCTGAAATAAATAAATATTACAATTAATCCATAATGTGGATGTGTGACCATTTGAAAAATTATAATTGGCCCTTTTAAATTAATTAGAATTGGCTCACAACATGGATTACTCATCAAAAAATTACAATATACATTTTACTTAATTTCATTTAGTTAGAATTGGCTACAATGTAATAGCCTTCATTTAATTTTAGTTAGAATTGATACACAATGTGGATAGCCTTTATTTATATAAGTTATAATATATATATATATATATATATATATATAACTTATATAAATAAAGGATATATATATATATATATATATATATATATATATATCATCATCAACCATTATCAATCCACTGTAGAATGAAGGTCTCTCCAAGTTTAATCCATCTTCTCCAATCTTTAGCTTCTCTTTTCCACAACACTCCTGCACATTTTCTTATTTCATCCATCCATCTCACATGTGGTCTCTTTCTGGGTCTTTTACAATCTCTTGGAATCCAGTTTAAAATTTCAATTGTCCATCTATTATAATTTCTTCTAGCAATATGTCCAGCCCAACTCCATTTCAATCTTTTAATTTTTTCAATAAGGTCAGTAACACCTGTTTGTTGTCTTATCCATACATTGCGTTTTCGATCTCTTCTTGTTACTCCCAACATACATCTCTCCATACTCCTTTGAGTGGTCTGAAGTCTCTGTATTGCTCTTCTATTAAGTGTCCAAGTCTCAGATCCATAAGTAAAAACTTGTAAAACACATTTGTTAAAAACCATTCTTTTCAAACACATAGGCATATTTCCTTTTAGTATCAAGTTATTTCTACCAAAAGCACTCCAACCAAGTTTAATTCTATGATTAATTTCCTCCATTATGTTTCCATCTGTATTAATAATCTGACCTAGACATTTGTAACTGTTAACTTCTTCTAATTCTTCATAATCAATCTTTATTTTCATATTTTGAGCAAATCGATTAAACATTACTTTAGTCTTTTTAACATTTATCTTTAGTCCTACTTTTCTACTTTCATCTGCTAACTCCTGCAACATTTCCTGCAGCTCTGAAGCATTATTTGCAAAAACAACTACATCATCTGCAAAATCTAAATGACTTAAATACTCTCCATTTAATTTCTTTCCTTTAGTTTCCCATTTTAATCCACAAAATACTTCTTGCAGCACTGCTGTAAAAAGTTTTGGAGATATGGAGCCACCTTGCCTTACACCTTTCTCAATGTTGATTTTTTCAGTATCATTATGTAATCTAATTGTTGCTGTTGCATTTTTATAAATATTCTTTAAAATATGACAATATCATGGATCTATACCTTGATGATCCAATGCTTTAATCACTGAAAAAATGTGTATAAAATCGAATGCCTTTTCAAAAATCTACAAATCCAAAACATAATGACAACCATATTCATTTGTCCTTTCTATGACTTCTCTAAATACCTGGATATGATCTATTGTACTAAAACCACTTTTAAATCCAGCTTGTTCTCTTGGTTGGTGGATATCCAAAGTTCTCTGTAGACAAGTTGTAATTATCTTGGTAAAAATTTTATATAAAACTGATAAAAGGCTGATAGGTCTGTAATTTCTAATATCTTCTTTATCACCTTTTTTAAATATTAATATTATTACTGCATTCTTACACTCTTCCGGTATATCTTTATCATTTAGACATTTGGTATATAACTTTGCTAAAATTGTTTCTATGTCTTCACCTCCTTCTTTTAATATATCAATTATAATTCCATCATTTTCTGGAGCCTTTCCTTTCTTCATACATTTAATTGCATGTCTCACTTCTTCATTTAAAATTCTGGGCAATTCGGAAGATGTAATAGATATAGGAGGTACTTGTTCTTTATTACTATATAATTCTTGATAAAAATCTTCTACCAATTTCATGATGTCATCTCTCTTTTTAGTAATAATTCCATCTTTTTTTCTTATTGCAGATATAAATTTCCTACCAATACCAAAATGTTGTTTAACATTCTTGAGACTTTTATTTTCTTCTACAGCTTTCCTTGCTATTTCACAGTTATACTTTCTTAAATCATTTTCAACTCTTTTCCATACCATTTTACAAAATTCGAGATATTCAATTCTTTTTAATACATCATTTTTGTATATCTTCATATTCCTTCTTTTCTTCATAAATTTTCTAGTCTCAGTAGAAATTTTATTAGTCAATTGCTGCTTTTTTCTACCAGCTATCTTTGATGCAGTTTTTAAAAGTGTATCAGTTATTTTCATATTAATTTCATTCAAATCTGAATCATGTTCAAAATCTCCTAACACTTGAAACCTATTTGTAAGTTCTAATTTAAATTCATTAGAATGTTTCTGAAGATTAGGAATATCAACTGTAAATATTGTTTTTCTCAATAATTTTTGTCTCTCTAGGTTCACATTAACACGTAACTTACACCTTACTAATCGATGATCACTTCCTGTGTTAAATTTATTAAGAACATTACAATCTTGAAATATGTATTTCCTGTTAGTGAAAATATAATTCAATTCTGCTGTACCTTCATTTGGATGCTTCCATGTCCATTTTCTTTTCACATTTTTCTCAAAAATGAATTCATAATATAAAGTTTTTCTTTTTCTGCAAACTCCACAAGTCTATGTCCTCTCTCATTTCTATTACCATAACCAAAATTACCTACAGCAATTTCATCTTTCATTTGTCTACAAATTCTAGCATTAAAGTCTCCCATAACAATTTTAAAATGTTGTTTACTCTGATCAAAAGCCTTTTGTACATCCATATAAAAATCTTCTACTACTTCATCACTATGAGAACTTGTTGGGGCATAAACCTGAATTATCTGCATTTGGTATCTGCTATTAAGTTGTATAACTAATCTTGCAACTCTGTCTGATACACCATCAATCTCCACAATATTGTTCTTCACTTTTTATTTATAATGAATCCTACTCCACTTGTATTTCCAATATGTGTGCCTTTATAATAGAGTATATGTCCACTTTTTAAATCAATTGTTTCTTCACCTTTTCTTCTAACTTCACAAAGTCCAATAATGTCCCATTTAATATAAGACAATTCTTCTTCTAATTCTTGCAATCTTCCTTCACTTGAAAGTGATCTGCAGATGTAAGTACCTAAATAAAAAGTCAGCATCAAATGGCAGCCTGGGTCCACAATCAGGTGATTCTTAACACCCTCTTCCTTCGGCCACCAACCACTACCTTGGTTAGTGACTTTACACCCTCCTGGAAATAAGGGCCATGCTTTATTTTTGTCTGTCATAATTGTATATATGTATTGGAAATATATTTATCATTTACACAAACATTCATTCTGCCTTATCAGGCACTGAGAAGAAAGACCATGGTGTTTCTTGATCTTAAACTCAGAGGTAAAAAGCCAATAAACTCCCCACGCGGGCTAATGCATGTTGGTGAGCAGCCCATCCATGTTCGTATACTATATGAATAATCACATAGTAATAACAGCTGCAACGACAAGAACGTATGGAGTGGACATTAGGAATTTGCCCTATATATATATATATATATATGTAATAAATAAAGTTTGATATCTGTATTCGTTTCACAATATATGTAATATACAAATCAATATATATATATATCAAAATACAGTACAATTTATATAAATTATATTCTTTTAGAAGTACTTTCGACTATACACTTTGTAGTCTTTATCAACTATATAACATTGAATAATTCAACGTTATATAGTTGATAAAGACTACAAAGTGTATAGTCGAAAGTACTTCTAAAAGAATATAATTTATATAAATTGTACTGTATTTTGATATATATATATATATATATATATATATATTACAGGTATATGCTTACTTTATGAGTTATGTAGTTTTTAAAATTGATTTAATCTAAATTATTATTATTTTTCTTGAATTGAATATATATATATATGAAAAACAAAACAAGTTTTATATACGTAAAAACCTGCTATCGCTTGTATTAATGATCAATAGATGGAGCTTTACCAAGACCTCCAAACAAGCGCATTTGTTTACATAAACATCAGAGTCAATAGTCACTCTCTTTTATTATATATATATATATATATATATATATATATATATATATATAAATATAGAATATATATATATATATATATATATATATATTCTAGGTACCACCATCCTACATATATAGATGAAGAATTAGTTTTTGCAGTTTATAAATTTTGTTATGATTTAAATAATTGTAGACAATTTTAATTAAGCCATCACACCTGCACTTGTCTAAAGTTAAGATTCTAAAATTACAAGAGTGTTTATCTGAGATTTCACAAAGTTATAAATAATGTGCACTCATGCAGCACTATTGAATAAAATTAATGATGATTTTAAAATCAAAACAGAACTAAAGTTAGAAGTTTCTTAATTACATATATTAAATCTTGCAAATGTGTAAATGGATTTTTCTGAGGCTTCTAAATTTGTAAATGATCAGGTGGCCATGATTGAGATTGTATATATAGTTAAATTTTCATAATGAAAAAGTATACTATATTGTTTATGTCAGATTTGTAAGCTAAATCTATGTCCATTTTAATTTTGGCATGGCAGGATAAGAATTTTCACTTTTGTTTTGCAAATGTACTGTCTAGAATCCTGACCTAGTATGTGACTGCAGTTAACCATAAGAGCTGCAATAAACCAAACTACAGCATAGACATTAGCCTAATATTACAAAGAAATCCCAATTTAAGCCAAGCCATCCAACAAGAAGGAGTAGTGCCAATATCACCATCTAATGTGCCTGAAGCTGCATGGAGAAAACTGGTAACATTTCCAATTGCCACAGATCTCTGTTTTAAATTGTTAACTTTCCAATATCTATCTTTTTATTTAATCAGCATTTAAAATCTGTTTTTTTAAGTTATCTAAATAAACTTGATATATTCTTAAAATAATGTAAAAGTTTATTCATGTCTGAAGCTAAAACATATAATTTGAAAATCATTCTTTTAAAATGTAACACTATATTAACCTAATTGCTGTGGTCTTTTATGCCTATTTAATTTATTTTAATTTACTTTTCTGCTTTTACCATGTTATTATTGTATGTGCTTTAATATGCCAAATAACTCACAACCATGAGTAGATATATATAATTATAGTATATCTCTTTGCAAAGATATTGTCACATCTTCATTTTAAATAAATGTTAAGTAGATGAGTTGTTACTCCCAACTCATTGTTTTGAGATCTTGCTATTATTTAGACTGATTAATTTTTTATTTATTAATTTAGTAGTAATCATTTACATCCTAGATAGAGTTGTGGTTTGATTAGCTAGAGTTATGCTTTATAACTTTCTATATGTGTAATAATATAAATATCATAAGAACTAGCCAAAAGAATATTATTAACCCTACTGATTTTCACTATTTTTCTGACAGCCTTCTTTGTTCTCACTAGATTTAATTGATTTAAGCTTTCAACTGTCATTTAGTTATTAAATCTTTATTATTTATCAGAATATAATAAATTTGACCACAATCAATATATATTTTTGTTTATAAATTAAATAAATTAAAAAAACACATTTGAATTCTGGGATTATTTTTAAAATGTATTTATTCAAAACAAAATGTAATCACATCATCAAATTTTAGGTGGAGCTGATTCTAAATGATTTTTTTAATAACTACTAAATCTATCAAATTATGCTTTAAAAGTTTAACATTTTTTTTTACAATTTTTATGATATTGCTAAATATAATACCCATCTGGTCAATGACCTCATTTTGTAGATAGCAGGTTTTTTCTGTGATTATAATTTCTATTGTAACAATATTTAAAAGAAAATATTTTTTTCTATTTAAAAATAACACCTTTCTGTAAAAAAAGGAATATATATATATATACTTGTTTTTCATTTTTAATAATTATTACATAATTTAGATTACCAATATAATCATAAACTTTCCAAAAAATGAAGTTTTTACACAACCATAATATTTTCTCACTGACTATAATATTTGTTTGAAGTCAACATGCAAGGTTTGAGATCATAAAATATATAATCACTATCCATTAGCTTGTGATCATTTGTTGGACTGCCTCTTAGAATTCCACATAAATTTTAAAGCTGTAAAAGAAAAAAGCTTTACAAAATTTTCAGCAGAGGGTGAAAAATGCAAATTAAAAAAACTGAAGCATATCTTTTACACTGCAAAGGTAAGTAAGGGTAAAGCGTATTTATAATAGTTTATCATTAATTGCCCATCAAATATGCTTTTTCCTCCTTATATTATATTATATGTATTAAAGATGCAGGTTTGGTAGCTTAATCTAGGTTACTAAGATAATTAATCCCTAAACAATGTATGATTAATGTCTTACTCATGAGAGCTGTGTTATATAGATACGTGAACAAATGATATCTGTTTTAATGCACCATAAGTTAGTTAACCTATCTGCCATCTGTTCTGATTATAATCACATTGGCTAAAAAAACTGGTAATTTTTATATTATTGTAGCAAATTTATGCTCATTCTAAAGCTTAAAAGTTTCCATAAGATGCTGCCCTCTCTAGAATTATTTTACAAATAAAAAATCAATAATATTTAAATTTGAAGCTAGAATGACTGGATATGGTAGACTCTCCAAGGCATTGAATGGTTGTTCCTTTTTTTGAACAAGAGGGAGCATTTGTCAACAATATTGACAGCTATAAGTTCTTTGTTTTGATTTTCAAAATGCAAATGAATGTTTTAAAATATTTTTAAGTATTTTTTTTACATACTATAAATTATTTTGATAAAATGTGTTGAAAATATAATTATTTTACAAAAATAGTTAAGATATAAGTAAAAATTCTTTACTTTTACACTAATGTAAATTATGAAAGGAATCAGTGACTTATGCATTTTCTAATAGGTAACAAAAGTTTTTTTAGGTTCTCTGCTATAGAATATATTTATAATTATAAAAAGAAACATATTTTTGAAAAAAACTTCCATTCATTTTCATAATCTGACAAATTATTCATTTGCTTTTTAGAAAGTAAACTAAAATGAATATAATATTAAAAGCAAATATATTTTTGCTGCTGATTTTGTAATTGACCAATGAAAAGTTTACAGTTTTAACTCACTTGACCAAATTGAATTTTTGATGGCACAAAGGTTAAATGTATTTATGATTGATATATGCATATGTTGTGAGTGTATCCTTACTAATTCACACTGTATATTATCTGCTAGATGCATGTTTTTATGTTGAGTTATTGGACGAGACCATGCTCATCCATTTAGGTCAGCTAAAGCAAAATTTAGGACTGAATACAAAGATCCATATTGTTATAGGCTTATCTGACTCTCTGAACTTGTAATGTTCTTATATTCATTGCAAGTGATTTGGCCCGTAGGCAAGAGCATTCAATGTTGAAGCCTGTAGATAATGATACACTCATACCATAATTATCTTTAATATTATTTTAACATGTTCCACAGCATACCTGAGTAAACCAGTTCTCTCCCCCTTATATTAAAAGATTAATCAGCATCAGGCTGAAATTTAATCTGGATAATATGCTAACCTGCATATATTTCAGCCTGATTATATTCTCACTTCTTAAACATTTATATATAGACTGACACCATAGAAAAACTGTATGTTTAGTTATAACTTTCCATGTGTTTTGGAAAACTATAAATTAGGTAGGATTTGGCAAACTATAAATTATCTAGGATTTGGCATATTAAATATAGGCATAACTTTAACCACCACAGATTATTGTGTATAATAGGAATATATGAAATGAGATAACATGTAACTAACTGCTAATTTCATTAACTGTATAATGCCTGTGAGTGTAACACTCTATATCCTATTTTTGTAATTATTGTGTGCTTTATTTATGATTTATTTTATTAATTAAATTATTATTTAAAATATAAATGCATTTCTATTCTTTATTGGTGATAGACCAATTTGCATCAAATTCTCACTGGTATGTACATCATTTTATTTATAGGGATTGATCTGTTAGACTTAGTTATTGGTAAACATATTATACATCTATTTAATCTTTATTTTAATTCTCTAATTCCATATTGTGCTAAGCTGGCCTGCCATTAAATTGAAAGTCATGTGTAACTTAGGAAATATCATTCACAGTGTATTGAATCATGAAGTATGGGTTGAACAGACTGAGGGTTTGTCAAATTCTGGGTCTCACAATCTACATTCAGTCAACTTTAGTGTGTTTACCTATACTCTGGATTTTGTTGTGTGGATGTAGAAATCTTACCATTACAATATATATACACATATTATTACTTGTTACAATTTGTATATCTGGAATCTATATTTATATATCTGCAAATTATATTGTTATGGTTTCTATCTACTGAATATTTTTAAATATTTATTTGTAAGTGAAATGGGGAAACCACAACAGATCTGCAACCCCAATTTCTATTATTATTTCCTACTAAATTTGATAATCATTATTTTATAGTTCTACCAATGAAATTATTTAATGTAAAATATATTAAGTTTTAGACATATTTATTTTCTATTGTTTACAGTTACACTCCCTATGGCTCTTACAATTGCAAACTAATTTTGAGTATAATGGTATTTTCTTTATTTTTGTGTGGGTAAATTATATTTAGACACCCAGATAATTCTCTATGTGATTATTTGAACAATAAAAAGGTAAAGATCATTTTCAAAATTCATTCACTTTTTGCTAATTACTATTAATTGATGACCGGAACACTTATGGTACCAGATATCCAAGAGCATTGATTATTATCAGTATTGCTTTAATGATTCCAGCATTTTTATATTATGCATTATTGTAAAATTATCATTTAAATAATATACATCCAGCTGAAATGTTGATAATTGCTTTTATATTATGCCCTAACTGTGACATTTTCTAGCAAATGATTATCTTCAAATTATATATAGTTTATCTCTTCTAATTTCAGTCAGAAAAGATGTTATTGTGACAAAATAATTACTGCTGATTACTTACATATTATTTAGTATTAACTTCCAACGTTGATTTTACTCATCCTCATTGATAATAATGATGCTTGAGATAATGATAATTGCCATTATCATTGTACATTTTTCATCATACTCTTACTATATATATATATATATATATATATATATATAGTATATAGTATGATATATATATATAATATTTATATATATATATAATATTATATTTGCAATGTGATGAATTGCATAGTTATTTAAACATAATTTATACAAGTCTTTATCTGTTATATTTGTCAAACCAACATATGGTTATCTCACATGTCAGTTACTTCTTAATTTAGCCTAATTCTGTTTACATACTCTATTCCTTTCATTTCAATATATTAATAAAATATCCTCTAAAAATACATGTAATTATGTTCATTATTTATAGATTATTATAATTTATAATTATACATATAGAATTTATAATATTTTAATTATCATTAAAAGCTTTTTTGTGTTTTGATAAAATTAAAATTTATTTAATTAAATAAATGCCATTTATCTGTCTTTTGCTTTAGTTTTTTTTTAAATATTAAACTGATCTAATATATCAGTTTCAATGAAAAAAGAATTAAAAATTCATTAGGATGTTTTTAGTTTATTTTTTGTCACCCCCCCTCTTATTTTTATATAAATTTAAAAAATCTTAAATATAGTAATGAGCGCATCCGTCTTGGATGTATACATGATGGGCTCCAAAATTAGATGGTTCATATAACTTTTTTGACATTAACAGAATTAAGACTCTTCTTCCATCTTTATCATAGCCAATTTAATTAGTTTTTTACTTATAACAAGAAAATGGATAATCATTTATAACTATAAAATAAATATATAATATTTATGTATATAGTTAAAAGATAAAAAACAGCTTTTAATATGTCATTGGAAGACATATATTTTTAACTATTTCCAGTAAAAAAGAAACTACATGGGAAGCTTACTAATTCACTCATTAATGCCTCTTTGGACGCAAAAGTCTCCCAACTGTTCCTGTAGTGGAAAGAGAGAAAGGGCAGACTTTAACCAGAATACTTCATATTTGCCTAGAGCTGAAAATTTGAGCAATATTCTATTTTTGTTTTAGTCTCTAATGAAAAATAAATTAATTTTAATTTAACAATCAATAAACAAATGTTTGTTCATGCCAGTTTTGAAAGACAATACTTGAATGGTAACTTGAAAAAATGTTTTACGTATGACTGTAACATGAAATATTTTCAAGATATTATTTGACTCTGATTCGAATTTTAGGAATGGCATGGTAAACATCTATATAACTGGTTTTTTAATAAATATATATTTGCTAAATAAATAATATTTTTAAATTATAATTTTATTGGATTTACATAGTTTAATATTAAAATTTCAGTTATATCTCTATTTATTATTGGTAAAGCAATTGGGGGAAAAGATTAATTATAAATATAATTCTTCGATTAAATACATTTAGTTTCGAAAATTATATATATATATATTGTAAATATCAATAGGTCGATATTTATATTTTAAAAATTTGTTATTTGTTATTAAAAAAAAAATCTCTTTAAGTTGAAGTTTATAT